>JARACY010002548.1:0-41645 GCA_029255725.1 Scrobipalpa atriplicella
AAGGATGTCTAGAAAATCATGGTCTAATCCATGCCTATAATAAATTAAAAAAAATGTTTGCAAGAAACAATCTTCAGAATTAAGAAGATTATTTTTCTATCGTTAATTTTATCTACTTGAGAATTTTATTTAATAAGTTCATACAGTCAATATACATGTCAAAATCTTAAAATTAAAACTTATTATATGAACTTATTATGTATTAAATATTAACTTATGGAATAGAACTTGAGAAGTTGCTCGGGTGGTTGGTATGTCCCATTGGCGTGTGAGAATGCAGTGGCATTATGAAATGACAAAACTACAGTGTTCTCTGTATAAAAATACTGCCTTGAAATAATTGGTGTATATAATGGTGTATAGTGGTGTATGTAGGAAACTGAGTTTTCCATGTCAAATAAATTTGACACCAGCCTGACTCTACTGCACGATATGATAATATAATTCGGAAAATAATTTGGTTAAATTGTATGAACTCTCTAATAATTTTCTCTGTCTGACTAAGTGGTGTTTCAGTGATAATTGAATTTACAGGAACAATGCTACCCATTTCCTGAATTTGTTCGATATTGCTTGGTCATTCTTAGTTAAGTAAACAGTCTGATCTTTGATATTTAAGTACCTAAACGAACTTTTATTGATATCAAAACAAAAACAACAGCAACCATCGAATCAAACCATGTCATGATGTAATGTAATGACAAACATCCATGCGTGTGGCATATGGACATAGCATGAATGCGGGCGATCGATCAATTGACATGGTTGAGCTATCAATTACTGCATTTTCATGGGGTTATGGGGCTATCATAGCATGACAGGGGATTAATAGCTTATGTGGTATTGATGTTATGGAATAGTTTATTCTTGAACTCACGAACAAATAGGTTTTCTTCTTCGTAAGGATTGTCTGGTAGAAATGGCTAGCAAATTAATCTTTGCTAATTTTTTTATACTATTGTCATATACTTATATGTGTTAAATAAACAGTTTTTACTTAGTATCTTATATGGAAGCAATAGAAAAATACATTTTAATGCAGGCACACATCTGTCATATTTTTTAATATAAATTAAACGTGAAAAATAAACGCACTGGTAAGAGGAGCGCATTTCGCCTTGTTTTTTAATTTATTACCTTTGTTTTAATTTTATGCATGTCACTGTGACAGTTCACATCCACTGAGTCAGTTTAATGAGAAAATACCGCTCGTAGACATTAAAAAGTTGTATTTTCACAGAGTTCTATATGTGCATTTTTGTGGGAATCATTCCGACAAGTCTCTTACAGCTCTTTGGGAAGTAGGTATAAAGTGATGCTACTCTAACTTACCAACTCGCGGGTCAATTTCAAGCTATATGGCCCTATTCATAAACCTGCTATGCGGTGATATAATGTAAGTACTTAAGTATAATAATATAATATCGCAGGAATGTGCAATCGCAAGTTCTTGCGATGCGACGTCACATCGCAGTTTTGTGAACAAGGCCTTAGAAGATAATTATTTTATCAAAGATATAGTAATTATGCAATTTATTATTCTAACGTTGAATGTTTACATGAACGCGGAAATCCGATATCGTTGACTAATGTCTGCCTGTCTGTCTGTCTATTTTCAGACATATTGAATACGGTCAGCATAGCAAATGGATACAAAGCCTGTCAAAATATTTGCTGTACTGTCAGCAAAAATATATTATGTTTGGGTAAGCAGGGGAATGAGAAATGAAGTTGTTTTTGATTTGTGAAAGTGCTTTCTTATTTGAAAATGTTTTGGTATATTTCAGTTAGTGTTTTACTTTATCTATTTCAATTGTAAGGTATGCCAAAAACTATAAAATCGTGAATATAAATCGCAAAATTTAAAGTGACAGGTTCTCATTCTCAGCCCATCGCATAAATTGCAATTTTATACACCGAAACCTTTAGCTCCTTCCACTGGTTTCTGCACAAGGAGTAAAGTAAGCTGGAATATATTGTAAAGTTAGCTAGAATATTGTATGTTTTTATCCTAACATGAAAGGATACTTAGCACTTACCGAGACAATGACGAAAGTCATCTTGACAGTCTTAATCTTTGCTTTGGGGATGATGCCGCGGCTGCTCGCGCGCCGGCCCTCTAGATCGTCACTGTCTGTAACAACGGATATATTCATAACATCGAAGTAATGTAAATATTGCATAATAAATTGCATAATTACTATATCTTTGATAAAATAATTATCTTCTAAGGCCTTGTTCACAAAACTGCGATGTGACGTCGCATCGCAAGAACTTGCGATTGCACATTCCTGCGATATTATATTATTATACTTAAGTACTTACATTATATCACCGCATAGCAGGTTTATGAATAGGGCCATATAGCTTGAAATTGACCCGCGAGTTGGTAAGTTAGAGTAGCATCACTTTATACCTACTTCCCAAAGAGCTGTAAGAGACTTGTCGGAATGATTCCCACAAAAATGCACATATAGAACTCTGTGAAAATACAACTTTTTAATGTCTACGAGCGGTATTTTCTCATTAAACTGACTCAGTGGATGTGAACTGTCACAGTGACATGCATAAAATTAAAACAAAGGTAATAAATTAAAAAACAAGGCGAAATGCGCTCCTCTTACCAGTGCGTTTATTTTTCACGTTTAATTTATATTAAAAAATATGACAGATGTGTGCCTGCATTAAAATGTATTTTTCTATTGCTTCCATATAAGATACTAAGTAAAAACTGTTTATTTAACACATATAAGTATATGACAATAGTATAAAAAAAATTAGCAAAGATTAATTTGCTAGCCATTTCTACCAGACAATCCTTACGAAGAAGAAAACCTATTTGTTCGTGAGTTCAAGAATAAACTATTCCATAACATCAATACCACATAAGCTATTAATCCCCTGTCATGCTATGATAGCCCCATAACCCCATGAAAATGCAGTAATTGATAGCTCAACCATGTCAATTGATCGATCGCCCGCATTCATGCTATGTCCATATGCCACACGCATGGATGTTTGTCATTACATTACATCATGACATGGTTTGATTCGATGGTTGCTGTTGTTTTTGTTTTGATATCAATAAAAAGTTCGTTTAGGTACTTAAATATCAAAGATCAGACTGTTTACTTAACTAAGAATGACCAAGCAATATCGAACAAATTCAGGAAATGGGTAGCATTGTTCCTGTAAATTCAATTATCACTGAAACACCACTTAGTCAGACAGAGAAAATTATTAGAGAGTTCATACAATTTAACCAAATTATTTTCCGAATTATATTATCATATCGTGCAGTAGAGTCAGGCTGGTGTCAAATTTATTTGACATGGAAAACTCAGTTTCCTACATACACCACTATACACCATTATATACACCAATTATTTCAAGGCAGTATTTTTATACAGAGAACACTGTAGTTTTGTCATTTCATAATGCCACTGCATTCTCACACGCCAATGGGACATACCAACCACCCGAGCAACTTCTCAAGTTCTATTCCATAAGTTAATATTTAATACATAATAAGTTCATATAATAAGTTTTAATTTTAAGATTTTGACATGTATATTGACTGTATGAACTTATTAAATAAAATTCTCAAGTAGATAAAATTAACGATAGAAAAATAATCTTCTTAATTCTGAAGATTGTTTCTTGCAAACATTTTTTTTAATTTATTATAGGCATGGATTAGACCATGATTTTCTAGACATCCTTTGCCATATTTCTATCAAAGGGACTGCCTTAGGAAATTGCCTATTTTATGTTGTCTTTGTCATCAATTTCAGGACCTCACTCAAAGGATTATGATCACTCGAAGATTATTTCTATTTCTAGATTGACTCTAAACGATTATCTCGATATAGATGATTGAACATGAACATTCTTCTTTCTGTAAACAGACCTTAATGTTTAAATAAGCCTTTATAAAATTCGTAACATATTTACACAGGTATAATTTTTAAATTAGTAAGCAGATAAATAAATGAATAATGTAAAATTTCAAACTATAACATAGTTTCCTTGTTAGGAATAATTTAGAAAACTACTAACTTCCTATTGTATCTTGTCGTATAATAAATAAAAATACTTTTATCAGCTAGCTTCGAGGCGAGGAGGAGTCGAAGTTCTGGTAAATCTAGGCTTAAGAAATTGAAAAACTTTTAACGGCCGGATGCTCCAGAAATTAGAAAAGTTTGTGAAGTGCCCTTCTGTCCATCACACTAAACGCGTGAAATAAATTGACTTTTGTCGATTTTGCCCAACACATTATTTGGTATCCAAAGATTTCGCACGAGTAGAGTAGAGTAGAGTTCGCAAGAGAACTGAGCTACCGCGAGATATGGCCAAGAATAATATTTTACAGCCGTCTCTTTCTTTTCACCCAAAACAGAAAATGATTGGTATGATTTCATTTTAGTAAGGCACATTCTTACTTTTTCTTTACTTACATTGTCTACTCGCAGCGGACTTCTTCCCAAGCACCCGCCTGCTCTTCTGTCTGATTGTCAGGACTATGACTCCGTAGCACGCTGAGATGGTGACTGCTGGCACCACGAACAGTGACACAAAGATGCTGGTCATCCACAGTCGCCACTCTAGGTTTGAGAGCCGTGCCCAGCATTGGGTGAGGTTTGTGCCAGGAGCGGCTGGATAGACAAAATAATATTACGAAATATTATTGCGATTAGGTCATTAGGTTCTTTACCGACAATATAAAAGGTCTCAGATTAATGAATTAGATTAAATACACACAGCACATCTAGGCTACTTTTATCACGCCACGTATAGGTAACTCTTAAGACAACATAGATAGAGGGTGCTAACATAAGGTGGGACAACGCATTTTTTTAATTTTAATACCATGTTTCATGGGGAAACTTAGAGCCCAAAAAATTCTCCCCCTAACTAAATTTAAAGTTATGACATTTAATCGTGTAGAAAGTCTAGGATAGTTAGGTATGTAATAAAATTAGTTGTGGTATTCTAAACTTCCAGAGCAGGAGCGACTTCTTACCTTCCACTTCTTGCTTATCAAATAATATGAGCATTGGCACGCAGAATAGGAAACTGATGAACCACGCTGCCACTATCAGAGCTCTCGCTCTTCGCCCTGAAAAATTAAATACTTTGAGTAAACAGATATTTACAAATTATTTCTAGAGCTACAACTTTCATACAGATTCCTATCGACCACTACCACTAGAAGTCTTAAGGCAGGTTAGCGAGCGCAGTGCCTGATGCCATAAATAAAAGTTCTTGGATCTATTAGTTGGATTTTACGTCAAAATATACGTCAAATAATATGTACTAACATTTATACCAGACTTTTCAAGTTGGTATAGATAGTTTTTTTTTTGTTTGCCCTCACAGAACTCATTTTATAGTAATATACAGAGCATAAAAAGAATTAGGTATTTTACATTAATTTACCCGTATATTTTACCATAGTCTTATATCTTACAAATGCAGATATTCAGATATATTTTTCGGCAATGGTCGCTGCTTGCAAAAAAGCTTCTCAACATAAATTTATTATAGTCCTCGAAATTAGCATATGAATCAACATATTTCAGGACAAGGACTGGAAATTAAAACGCGAAATTTCTTTGCCAAAAACATGTGTCCAACAAACCCATTAAAACAACAAATATTACTCATCCCGGCTCAGCTTTTAAAAATACTTTTTATGTTGGTACGAAAAGGGTTTCGGAAAACACCCGCCTGAAAATTTTGTTTCATAATTACTTTAATTTTTTAGTTACATGATTATAGAATGTAAAAAAGGGTCTTCTAACAAAGTCATTTTTTTTTAGATTAAATAATTATATAGGTATAACATCGGATGTGATTTCACAATATTATCTGGTTAATTTTTATAGGGTCTACCTTTTTTCTTAGCATAGAGGTCTATCTCAAGTTAAAGTAGAAGTTTTGTTTAACACAAAAGTCCTTATTAATTGTAAAAGTAAGTGTAATTCTTATTATCTCAGAGATCATCAATACTTACAGCTTCCTGTGAAGTTCATAGGATGTGTTATGGCATCACACCTATCTACACTCAGCGCTACAAGAACGTAGGTTGACGAATATGTAACCACACCCTGAAACAAAAGACAGTTTTTAATATTAGGTCCTTACATATGAAATAGTCGATACTCCGTACTGGCAACTATGAAAGAACGGCAATTTCATAATATATGTAAGGACCCAATATAACAATCTACAAAAACCTTTGTTACAAATAGTAGTTTGAAGACGCAGCAGACGAGAGAAACAATATTAGTATGAAATAACTCTAATCGTGGTAATAATATCATTACAAACATTGGTTCCAAATAACAATCTAGACGTAGTGCGTCAACATCGTAGTAATAGATGGCAATAGGCATTTTCGCCACGTCTGACAAATGTACAAGCCAATTTCAGAAATAAATGTGTTGTGTTCTATAAAAATGTCTTGATCGAGTACCTACATATCGATCTATTTACGCCCAGCGATATTATGATCCAAACCCCTTAAGGATAACCTAACCACTCCAAAAATAGCACTAAGGGTCGTATTTATAAAGCGATCTCAAGATTGAGAGCAATATTAAGTATGGATTTGTCAGGCCGTTTTGTACTGAAATGACATTTCTGATACACACTCAAACTCGCTGTCTCTCTTGAGAGCTGATTATAAATACGGGCCTAAGGAAAGGCGAAAGATATCAGTGAGCAGCGTATTACTGCGGTACTACCTACTCATTCTTATTCATTACCTATTCAGCTTTATTCGCATCAACAAAGTAGTTAGATCCAAAATCGAGGCTACGCTTTTGCGCAAACATTTTTACGTAGGTCCTAAAACTTCCTGCCTAGGCCAGCCCGAAATAATTTAGGAGTACTAAATTTTCCTTGTCACCGTAGTAGTGCGAAATATTTATTAGGATTGTCTTAAAAACTTGATTGTCATCTCAATTTGTTGGCTAGTAAAAGTTACAGCCAATTGTGTCGGTATATTTTAAAAGATTTTCCTTTTATCAGAACTACTTATGTAAATAAATATGAGTAATAAGAAATTAAATAATAATATGAGTACAAAAATCCTCAAAACCTAATTAGGTAAGTTAGTCAGGATTTAGTACGATATCTATCTATCATATAAAAATTATGGTCTTCTGAAAGTTAGGCTTCATTATAGACATCATACATACATACATACATAAATCACGCCTTTATCCCTAATGGGGTAGGCAGAGCGTTAACGACCCAAACAAAGGTCATTACGCCACGTCTGACAAGTTTTGAGGGTTGTTTAAGATAGATCTGGATATTGCTGTAGTGACAGGTTGTCAGCCCATCGCCTAGATTATAATATATTAAAACCCTCGAATCCCTTAGCTGGTTTTTACAGCATGCCTGGAAGGAGATGCAGCTGGCACATTCTATGTTTTTCTATCGCTCCCAGTCCAGCATGGAAGAAATATATAGACATCATTGGGGTTTATTTTTAGCGACTGTACATCATCCACGGCAGGAAATGTAGAGTCGATGTTAACCATGTAGAAAATTTGTCTGAACAAAAAATAACATAATTTAAAGCTTTTTCCAAACTGTGTATTTGCTGAATAGAGGTATACGTGAAAACTATCTCCAATTCCTGGTATCCGCCAGAATGTACCGCTAATACTTTGTTCCATTTGTTTTTGGCACGGATCCTATTGGATTATTTCTGCTTATGTTTGCACCAAAGCCGAGCCGTAATATTGGCGTGTTGTAGCAGGACTTTACCGCAACATAACGGGGTTTAGGTTGCACACTCGCGCCAAGTTTATGGAAAATAATTATGTTTTTCGCAAAAAAATTAGCCACCATTCTCCGTACCTACTAACCTATTTTGAAATATGATTGATCTCGAAACAGTGTGACTAATTACATAATTATAATATTGAAAAATGTAAGGTTTTTTTAAAAATCTTTATCAGTGTTCCAATTTCCAATTATTTCCTTCCATAATCAACATGGACTCTACGAAAACCTCGACCACATACATATTTTCAGTTTCACGTACTGCAAACATCTTTGATATCACCTTCAAACAAGCATATTTCTCTCTATCCAATTTATTTCACATCCATCATCAGAAAACTTGTTAAATAAGTAATAACAAGTTACTGACTAGTGCCTCTATGTATGAAAACATGAGCTTCCCTCAAAGAACTAAGATGAACTTCGAATTAGGTATTTTGTGGCAACCAAGTTTACGAAAGTAGGAATTGGAAGGAAATATTACATACATACATTCATTCATACATGTGTTGTATTGATATGCCTCTACTCCTCACGGGTTATGCAGAGCGTCAATGATATGGGAGCTTTTTTCCACGTCCGAAAAACTTTGAAGGTCTCCTTAGAAAATATGTGACAGCTTGTCAAACTAAACGGTAAAAAAAAACGCTTCCAATCCAGGATGAAAAAAGAAATGAGAAAAACTAATAGCGAATATACCTAAAACATAGTTTTAACTCACCTGTAAATATTTCACAACTTTGCAGGTTATACCGTCTGCAAACCATGTGATTGTAATTCGATGTATTAAGTCTGGCAACACACTTATTAATCCGACTAGGAGATCTGCAAAAAAAATTGGTAAATAACAGTAGTTTTAACTCTTTAGTCTTCATTAAAAGTATAATCGGCTGTTGTCCGAATACTATGCCTACTTGTACCTAGTTCTATTACAAGAACTTACGCGTTGCTCAAATGTTTAGTATCGTTTCAACCAACTGCTATTGGACAACTACATAATATGGAATGCCAGAAATGGGCATCCAGTTTGGTGGAAATTCCATTCTCACCGAAAACCAGCAGATACTTTCAATCAATACAAAATATCGTAGATGATTACAAGAAATAAGTACAAAGAAACACAAAAACCAACACAAGTAGATCCTAGGCCCAAAACAAATATTTATTTTCATTATTCCGCTGTCTACCTAACCAAGGTTTTTCAAATCGTTGCTTTTTAAATTTCCGTCCTATTTACTTTATAATAAGTTTCATTATTGTTATCAGCGTTCTACATCTTTCAGGAAATAACACTTCAGTTCTGTCTTCAAGGCAATGGTTGTTCTAGTTTTTGTTCCTATCATTGCGGTGATAGTCATCTCTTGGCCTAGTATTCATTTTGTTTGTCTTATGATCTTTGTGTGGAAAGTGGCAATCTAATGGGCGCTTTTCCACTAGACGGCACGGCACCGGCAACGGCGACGGCAGGATACCGTCGACGGTACCGTGGATGAGATAATGTATGAAAATCAATGAAATTATATGACACGCTTTTCCAATTGCTGGCACGGCACCGGCACGGCATGTCATCGATTTCCATAGCGTGCCGGTGCCGTGCTGGTGCCGTGCCGGTGCCGTGCCGTCTAGTGGAAAAGCGCCCAATATCGTGTTTCCGGTATCTTCATCAGTATTTCATCTGCGAAATCTGCGAAATTTCTGTTCGGAACGTTTGTCGTGAATACGATAAGTGGCGGCGCTCACTTCCCGTCGTGATTGGCGAATCGCATATTGGCAGATAATTCAGTTGCCGCACATTTCAGAATTTCAGAGAATGAACGCGGAATCTCACTCATCATCGTCATTAGCTATTGCAGCGGATATAAGAAAATTGGATCATAAGCAGTTATGCGGGCTAGACATCCTATGCTGTCGTGTTTTTTAAAAGCGCGATTCTCTATAAATACGCACGCGAGTCAAAACCAATGCAAAGAAAGTAATGTCGAATAAAAAAATGTGCATAGTTTGCAGAGGGCCAAATTTTCGCGCCGTTCTAGAAAAGTGAAGGGATGAAAATATCCGAAGGTCAGGCCTATCGTGAAGCCATTGTGATATAAGTCACAAGTAAGTACTCATTATATACCTGCTACAGCTAACTGCATGATGAAGAAGTTCATGCGACTCTTTCTGGTCTTGTTGAGCAGGAGAGCCAGCACTACCGTTGCGTTGCCAGCCACTATCGCCACTAGCATGATCCATAGTACTGCTAGTTGGGCACCCTGTAGAAAAAAAAAAGTTAAGCAAATAAATAATAGATAAAAAAAGCTAAACATAGTAATATTTAAACACACGGCTACTTTTTGGGAACTGTTACATAACTAGGAGGAGCAGTTACTTATCGGTTATTAGGAATAATTTGGACAAAGATCTTGGATGATGTGATCTGTAAAAAAATATAAAACAATAATAAAGTTATTTGTAAACTGATAACAACCGCAACATCTCCCCTCGATCAACTAAATAATACGGAGATACTAAAATTTCTGTAATAAAAGAACTTTTAGTTCGAAAACTATTACTCGTCAAATTGAGAGACTGCTCATGCAATACACAATAAGTAAACACTTTTTTATTTACCTTGCTTGCTACAAAGTTACATAATCCATCTTTTCAATTCGATGGTCCCTAATGTGTGTTGTGACATGTATGTTAAATTAATTCTCATGCCGAAAACGACGGCGCTCGCACATAAAGTGATATTTATTGGACTATCCTTTTAAATGAGGGCCGTAAAGACTCACTGTAGACTACGAGGAATTTAAATAACCAAACGCTAATGGGCGTGTGGTCTAAATGGAAGAGTTAGCGTTTGGTGCATAATAATAGAAAGATACAACAGGGATCAGAAATACGAGTACCAAATAGGTAAAAAAGGTTGATGGTTCCCCGGCAGTAAAGCTGTAAATATAAAATTCTGCTCGCTTCTCGTGTCTATGTTTTCGTTTGGAGGCGAAAAGATGTGTGCTAATTTTATTTTTGAATAAATTATAAGTGAAAATAACATTTTTATAACGGCTCTACCTAATCACTCATTCATTATTTCGCTGTTATAAAAATTTCAGTACGAATTGTTTGAATTTGTTGTTTCGAGTACGTCTTGCATTTTGATCTTTAGCAAACATTATCATAATAATAAATCAATAACCATTAAGGCGCTCGGTACACAGGGAGAGTCGAGGCGGTTGCATCGAGGCGGCGGCGATTTTTTTCTATAGTTTAGTTTCAAATCCGCAGTTGTCTCAGTGACGTAAACCTTAGAAAATCTGTCAAAAGTGACGGTGTCTTCCGACTCTTCCAGAATGCCATGTGCCTAAGTTTATCACCTACACCGAACATACCACCGAAAAACGTGTTTGGAATGGCACAGTCTAGCCCCATACTTCACTGTGATTTTTTCACACAATTGCCCACGCTCTTTATGAGGCGAGCATAAACATGGAACATAGAATTAGACTTCCCCCAAGGTCTCGTTGTTTTTGAGCTTTGGATTTTTGATTTGAAACTCTTGGGTTCGATTCCTGGGGTTTTTGTTTCCAGTTTAGTACGTTTTTGTAGATAAGATAAAAGTACAGAATATAAATACTCGTACTTAATACGACGAGCGAGGGTAGGTAGTTAAATAAGTAATAATAAATAGGTTCTTAGAGTACCTAGGTACTATCTATATATCTATCTAGATATTGCCATCGATTCGTAGAGGGCAGGACTTAACTAAATCTTGATTGAAATTATTGCCGTCCATTGATACTTAGGTTCGTGATTTTTGGTATCGCTCGTCTAAAAATCAAGATGTGCCCATCCACGTCAGAATGTAGTGGCGTCTTTAGAATTCTCAACACAGAGCTGATAACGTAGATTTTTGACTTGGTTGATCTCCTTGCAAATTATAGATATCCGATAAGAATATAATTAGGTCAAAGGTTTATGAACCTTGTGCGCGAAATGGCAAACATATTCGTCTGTATTTCAGATTCGTCAAGTAAACAAATCGTAAAAGACTTCCTTGCAGCGACCCTAATTTACGAAGATGAGCCAAATAATTGAAAAAGAATGGACTTTGCAATCTTAACAAACTTTCGGAGTATTTTTGAAAATATTTTGCACATTCGAAATGTAAGTAAAGGTTTCTGATTCCAAAAAAAAACGTAAATGTGCAATACCAAGCCTGATGGTAAGTAGTGGGGCCGCTGCCTCCTATGCAGGAGGTACGAATAAATCCAAAGGTTGTATGTGAAGTCGAACAATTCGCACTGGATCCACGTGGTCGATAAGACCCGATCGCCCTATTCAGGGTAGGCTTGTGCTCTGTAGGGACATAGAGCTGATGTACAATAGTTCTTTATAAAAGCTTGTCACGTCTCGCGATTGGACCGCGAGGTCTTCCACAAAAGACTGCCTGCTTGACCTTACCTGATAGAAGAAGAACTTATTGATGAAGGTGGCATTGGCTGTGGAGTTTGTATCCAAGTTCTCCAGGCTGTTGTTCACGGCAGCGTACAGCTCGCAGTCAGGGCACTCCTCCATCGCGCTGGATCACATTGTTTTCTTTATTCATCTGAAAAGAAGAAAAGTTCTTTTAGAATTAACGTGGAGTTAGAAGCTATGTGGGTGATATTTTTCCCGGCTTGACTTTGAATGATTTTTATTTCATAGGTTGGCTAGAAGAGATAATATATCTTTATACGGATAAACATTTTGTTAATTAGTCTTAAAATTAGACAGACTTGTAGGTGGGGTTACAAATTGGCCATTTTACTAACTTTACCTCTGCTTTTCTTTCAAATTGATGGTCGTCTTAGAGTCAATTCACACCGGGAAGCCATGCGAAATATAGAAATTTCAGTCACAGAACTTAAAAACTCCATACGGCGGCGTCGCCACGCATCTTTATGCAGCTTCGCTCTGCGTCGCGTATCCCGTCGCTTCCCAGTGTGAACTGTCCCCTTAGTTGGTCATAATATCCAACGTCATAAAATATTTATGGATCTATTAATCAATCTACCTACATATCTCTAAACTGGGCCAATAAGGAGCCAATTCATATAAACAGTCATTTTCCATATAACTAGGTACCTACTCAAACATTTAAATACCTTCTTATAAAAAAGTTTAATAATGTTTGGTTATGCTTACGTACAATAATAAAAGCTTGGGTTGTATTTCAAATATTTTGTTCTTTTTTTCATAAAGAATAGATGTTTTATTCGAAATAACATGAATGCTTTCATATTATGTAGTTTTACCTACATTTAAAAAGTAGAAATGTGAATTGATGACACTTAGTTTTAAACTTTCGCGGTTGTTTTCACTGTATAACTATGAGACATTTTACGGGTGTCTACCGTGATCAGGATGCTACTAAAAGCATCGAAATATCGCGGTAAGAAACTCGTAAAATGTCTCATAGTTATATGTGAATTGATGTCAAAAATGTCGAAACCAAAATATTCTACATTTAATAATAATAGGTACCTAAAGACAAGAGATACTTAAGTTTGAAGCTTAAAAGAAGGTATGGTACCGTCTAGTTCAGACTTTATAAGTACTCACTTTCTAAATCAAAAACTCCTAAAACCTCGATTTATACAAGTCTCAGACGACTAGTTCCAAATGCTATAAAGACCTACATTGAATATAAATAGATCTAAAACAGATGAGAAGGACCAGTCAAAGAATACAGATGAATAAGTTCTTTTGTATAAATAATCACAGCATTGTCTCTTGATGCTGTATTAAAAATATTTATAAGAATAATCAAAAAGAAATTTACACAAAAATGGACTTCAATATTCTAAAAGTTATAAGAAATGAAGCAATCACATTAAACAGTATTTGTAAGAGTCTTAATAGAAACTGAACACAGAACATGAAAATATTAAAGTACTTTGCAAGATTGAAGATTATTGTAGGTAAATTAGTTACTAGCTTTTTTGCCGTAGTTTCACCATTATTCCCACGGTGAAAGTAGCTTTTTAATTAAAGATTTTTTGTAATTGGCCCTGTAGTTTTTGAGGTTATTTGTAAAAACAAACATACAAAAATACAAACAAATCTTTCCTTTCTTTCTTTCCTTTTATAGCATACTTAGATGAAGTCATTATTTTTAAATACAAGAGCGAAAGTTCATTATGTGGCTTTTGTGATCATTTGTGTTATTAAAATTTTAAACCGAATCAAATATTTCTAAGAACTTTGACTTGTCGAGCTCCTCCAAGATGTTTGACATATTCTTTCATATTTTTAACTTAGCACAAAGGGTTTTTGTCTCACCCTGAACAATCAACGTGAGAATAAAGCCACCTACATCATCCCTGAATGCGACCAGACGGTAGAATGGTCCGTAGTAGCACGGTAAAGTGTCCCTTTCTATGTCCCTAAGGTCAAAACCTCCGTCCAAGAAGGTATACATTTCGGATTTAAACTCTCATCTTGGAGCATGGAAAGTTTAAACTGGGAACGCGTGTTTAATCTCTAACTAAATATGAGACAATTTTATTACCAACTAAACTATGCCGAAGTAGGTGGAATCGGAAATAAATGTAACGTGGCGTTGAATGAAACAGAAAAGTGCAGTGGATATATTATGACATTTATGACCTAGCCAGAGTTTTTCATTGAATAAACATTTTTCTTCGATGTTTACACTACACGCTTATAAACATACATACATACATGTAATCACGCCTTTATCCCTAATGGGGTAGGCAGAGCGTAAACGACCTAAACAAAAGACGTTCCGCCACGTCTGACAAGTTTTGAGGGTTATTCCAGATAGATCTGTCTGTATATTGCTATAGCGACGGGCTGTCAGCCCATCGCCTAAATTTCGAATAACTTAGCTGATTTTTACAGCATGCCCGGGAGGAGATGCAGCTGGCACATTCTTTGTTTTTCTATCACTCCCAGTCCAGCATGGAAGCAAACATGGAAGCACGCTTATATACTCGAGGAAAAATATATATTAGAAAGAATAATGACATCCGACATAACAGATTTGCAAACTTTGCAAATACTCAAAATATCTGACGTAGCTTTTCATCCTGGTTCATATTTTACTGAGCATATTTCCAAAAAAATATTACTCCTTTTAGTATAGGTAACCATTTAAATAGTTTGACCTATGTAACAAAAAAGCATCTCAATGGATGTACAAGAATATAAAAGCAGTTTCACCAACATACCATACAAACTTACGTTCTTATTAAGACGACAAGCTATCGTCACAACTTATGCCACTTATATCTGTGGTTATACTTATAGTCGCTCCTCGGAATAGCGTCTCGCCATAGAAACCCCGCTTGTTCTACTCCATAAGTATACGTTCTTAGGAGCAAAACATGTCTATTAGATGATGTCAACGCTCGCTTCATGTCCTTAGTAGCGTATGTAAAGTTTCTACTTGATAATACTACTTCCAACGCCTTATGTTGTCTTGGTAATGTTCTAGAATGGTCCTGCAGAGTGGAGTGGTGCGTTGGCATTTGTTTTTATTTAAATGTATGAATAGATTTGAATTTGCATTGTAAGCTTGCCAAGAGAAAAGTAAATATTGACCAAAGAGGACTGGAAATTAAAATTTAAATCCAAATAGGGTAATGCGGGTTAGCTCAGTGGGTGGTATGGTAGATCCGTATGCCTAAATTTTGGTTTCACCGTCGTGGTTTCGTTTCTTTACCGGTTCAATTTAAAATATAATAATGAAGGTACTTTATAAATTGCATCATAATAATATCAAAAAATCAAAAGATATAGTAAAATACTTGAGAATATTTTGCTTGAGCTATTATTCGAAAGTTCCAAACTCTTTTCATTAAAATATAACTAAAGACCACTAATTGTTCTAGGGTGCTTTCATCAAATTTGAATTTATTTAAGCTCTTTCTTGAGTAGTTAACTTATAAATTAAAAAATCTTTAACAAAATCTACAGTTCAGTTAATTCCGACTTTAATTAAAATTTATTGCGAAATTATTCAACAATAAATCAATCTAAGTTATAGAGATTTTGAATTCATCTTTAACGCCCCTTGCAGCTGACTTGTTCCAAAAGTGCTAAAATTTTGCATTTCTAAATCATAAAACAGTAAACTCGGCTTCGATTTGGCAACTCTGTGTTTTGAAAAGATGAATTGAGAAAATTCTACGAACTAAACGTGAAATGGCTATTATTTTTCTCAAAATGCTTATTTTATGTCCAAAAATCTATTTTGTGAGCCAATTTAGTGAAATATTATGGTCATAGATTGCAGTAGTCGGTGGAGTTTATTGCTAGTATAGTAAGACTAACGTCTTTTAATATCGGAAATATAAAAATAATAAATGGTTTACGAACGTTATTTGAAATGTCAAAGTCTATAATAAAAAAAAATGTTATAAAACGTAAACAAATTGAAATTATGATGTCATATTATTAAGGGAAAGTCAAACAACTGCTTTGTTCTAGCTCTATCTTTTGGAAAATCAATTCACAAGAAAAATATGAATACCGAACAGAAACAGTATAGGCAGGTAAGTATGTTTCTATTTTCAGCATGCTGAAAAAATGACGTATAACTGAAAAAGTCCACTGAAACAGATTTAAAGTAAAATTTCACTACATTTAAGTACCTACACTATGATTGATGAGGTGCTGAATCCAAAATATCTTCTCCATATTTTTTCTCTACCAGAAGGTACTTAAGTAGCTTTCATTTGAGGTAGGTACGTATTAATTTTTGTTCCGAATTAAAAATACTTTTTTCGATCGTTTCAATTTTGAAAATCTTTTTCTGTTATTTTTTTCTACTAGGTACGACTGAATCATACAATACAACTCAACTTATCTACACCTATAGATCTGTCAGCCGTTTCCTAAACGCTAAAATATGAATCGACTGCTAGTAGAACCATGCAGGGACTAAAAGCAAAACCAGATCGTCATATTTCTTCAGGGCAGAGTTCCAGTCGGCTACGGAGTATATCTACGTTTATGGGTAACATACATTCATATTAATACGAGGTGGCTTCCAAGGAAATGTCTTTTAGCTATAACGAAGGTGCATTGCAATTAGAGCAAGGTTTATTTATGGCTCCAACATAGATTCAAATAATGTGCGAAAACATGGACATGCATTTTGGTCACGCAAAAGTTGTAGAATTTATAAACGCTAGATCTGAAAAATCATCATCATCATCATCATATTCCTACTTTTTCCCGTATCTCTCAGGGTCAGCTACCTAATCTAAGGGATTGAACGACGGTACTGGTCTGAAAAATGGTTTTTAAAATAATTGTTTTACCGATAGTGTCAATATAGCAGTTAGTTATATATTCGTCAGACGTGGCGGAACGACCTTTGTTTGGGTCGTTGACGCTCTGCCTACCCCATAAGGGATAAAGGCGTGATTTATGTATGTATGTTATGTTATATATTCGTGATCTACTCAAGAAGCACTTTCATTTGATACCCCTCGTGGTATGTTTTCGTAAAAAAAAAAAAATTTGGCGGCCATCTTGGATTCTAGGCACAAGCAATAAAATGTCATAGTGCTAAGAGGATATTTTTTATAAAACCCCAATAGGTCTCTTACCATCTTGTTATATTAAGTTGCTCCTGACATGCACGTTTTTCAGTTTGTTTCTTAGATTAAAACTTAATAAAACATACAACCGAATTGAGAACCTCCTCCTTTGTTTTGGAGTCGTTTAAAAATAGAGTTGGCTGTATTTTCTATACTAGTACCAACCCCATGTTCAGACAGCAACTTTTTTACATTATAGGCCTTTTCATTCAAAGTCTAAGCATTCTGCGGCAAGTCATTTATCTTTTACCTTAGACAGTCGTTATCTAAAGGTAGAAGGGTCACAAGGTAACGGAATGACAAACGACTTATGCTCTTCGATTCTGCATTAGCATTGAAGGGCTTTTCATTTGAATACCGTGAATATCAGTCATTCAGATAGCGTTAAATACGTGATTCTTACATCTTATCTTATTTAGCCGTTAGTGTCCCACTGCTGGGCAAAGGCCTCCCTCCGGTCTCTCCACGACTCTCTATCCTGTGCTTCTTCCGGCCAATTCTTGAGGAAGACATCGAGCTCATCTTTCCACCGCCGCCTGGGCCGGCCACGCCGCCGTCTGTCTCTTCTGGGCATCCACTCGGTGGTAATCTTGGCCCAAAATTCATCTGGCATACGACAGACGTGACCTGCCGAGTCCTACTTCAGTCCAGTCATACATAAATAATTACATAAATACATAAATAAATTCTTTTCTTATCCTTTACGGCGTGTGCTGAGCGTAAAACGCCTAGTAAAAGGCATTGTCGCCACGTGTGATATACTTACAAATAAATCATTTCGTTTATTCAATTTTTTATTAAATATATTTTGCAAATAAATGATCGAGAAAGAAATTAAATAAGTACAGGTTCATTGAACATTTTATGTAGACACAATGCTTAGCAATTAGTGAAAAGAAGATGTGAAAAGAGATTTTCTGGGAATTATATAGAAAATAAATATAGAAACACTCGATTCTATTTTAGTAAAAGCAATTTTATAGCGAGCTAAAACGAAAATTTCTTGATTGGTTACTGATTCCCGAATTCAAAGAGGATTTGTAGAAGGTCCAATTTATTTGTTCGTGATGAGGTTCTTCTTGACTCCAGGCCAAAGGGTCACTCATACATACATAAAGTTGCGTCTCTATCACTTACGTAACGTAAAACGCCTAGTAAAAGGTGCCTTCGCCATGTCTGACTAATATTGAGGGTAATTTTAGGTTTTTATATGTGTATCGCTAATAGTGACAGGCTGTCGGCCCATCGCCTATATTACAATACACTAACCCTCGAATCCCTTTTGACGACTTCTACAGCATGGATGAAGGGTCAATCTTAGGATTGAAATATAAAAGGACGTCTCTATAGAAAAATATAACATAATTAGCTTATTTCAAAATAATTTGAACTAAAAAATCACCGACAATGAACATAAAAGCAAAGGCGCTTCTATTGATCAGAAAACTCATCGTGTCGCAATAATAGCAAAAGAAATAAAGCCTTTTAAAAATAGGTCAAAATAGTGTCGAAAAATAGTGATTCGTTGTCTACATATATAAATTTATTATTATAAAAGAATCTAAATTTTTATTTAAGATTTAAAATTCTGTGTCAAAGTTCTACAGCCTCACCCGCCAGCTCTCGGCTGTGTTTTACAGCCTGTTACAATGGACTAACGTTCTTAATACTGACATCATTCTGTTAAAAATGTAACATTTTGCTGTCTTATAATGTGCAGTATCAAATGGAGCGTGTGAGGCTGTTAACGACACCTATTACAGCCTTACAACAGCTTAAATGTCGCTAACTGCATCAAAAGAGTGTTATTTAGGTGCTCGTTAGTTTAATGTGCTTTTCCGCCTAAAATGAGTAGCTAATTTAAAGCATTCTTATGTCATTATTATTCACCCTTCTGCATTAATGAGATCCCATTTTGAATGCTAATAATACACTTGAGCAAACTTAAATCATGTAGCAACTTGCTACGGCGTAGTAGCGTAGCAATAATTGGGTATTCTTTTATGTAGAAAATAGTTTCTGCCCTGCACTTGGCATGTCATGATATAAATAAAAGGACATTTAATTTTATAATAGGAATAGAATAATACAAATACGGAAACTACAATGCTTGAAATAAAACCTCAGTCTTGCGGTAAACTTACAGTTTTTGGTTATGATTTGTCAATAATATGTTTTATATTGATAAAAATCAACAATTTACTACACCAATCCCCCGTATGTATAATTCTGAACACTTTCTCATGAAGATCTCCGTAACGCACTCTCTCCCACCGGTAATCCATCATCCCGACAGCAGATTGACAAAGTGATCTACTTTATAAATTTTAGCCGCGAGCCGAGAACAGGTGCAGCTACCTTACTGATTTATTACAGGTCATTACGAAATCGATTTTCAATATATTTCAGTCATTTGGATTTTGGGTTAAATACTAGTCTAATATTTTTTATATCAACAAATAAACTATAATGGTGCGTCCTCATTGCGAGCATTCGCCTATAATGCGGCTGTGCGCGCATTTATTCGTTACACGCGAATGCTCGCAGTGAGGACGTACCTTTATAATAAGTGATACCAGCATCAACACATTTTTACAAGAGATAGTTTTCCAACGTAATATAGAAGACTAATGTTGTTACTTTTGAACACTAAAACTTTATGTGAAAGAATTAATCAATTTCAATAAGTTTGACAAAATGATCCCACTTTATAAAATTTAGCCGCGAATCGAGAACAGGTGCGGCTACCCTACTGATTCATTATAGAACATTAGTTACTAAATCGACTTGAAATCGAAAGGTTCGAGTCAATATATTGAAACATTTCAGTCATTCATCTGGACTTAAAACAGTCATTTTTATGTCTGGGTATATTAACCAGGTCAATACAGATTGCTTTGCTTAAAATATGGTTTAATTTAAATATATCAGTTAGGGCAATGTGGTACAAATACTAAGGCCCGTATTTATAATCAGCTCTCAAGAGTGACAGCGAGTTAGAGTTTGAATCAGAAATGTCATTTCAGTACAAAACGGCCTGTCAAATCCACATTTAATATCGCTCTCAAACTTGAGATTGCTTCATAAATGCGAGCCTAAAACTCCACTAAAATTATTACCGTATCCCTTTCTTCACCTGAAAGAAGAGAATGATGGTTGCTTTAGTAAAAATTCACGTCAAAAAGAAAAGCGTATCGATCGCTACGTAGATCGCATTACAATGACAGGTTGTCAGGTTTATATCGTTCACTGAATCAATGGATTTCTCTACTGGTTTTGTGTACAGTACCTAGCGGGATTGGGTCTGGTTTTCCTTCTGGGTTGCGGAGGTCAGATGGCAGTCGCTCTGTGTAAAAACCAGTCCCTTCGTTCAATCCCCTAGATTAGGTAGCCGACCCCGTAAGATACGGGATAAGGCTAGGGAGATTATGAGATGACCTATCGGGAAGAGAAGCAACTGGATCATTCTAGTAACAGATCAGTTCTGAACTAATGACGTCACTCTACCAGATAAAGTTCCGTACACACACTCGTTATAATCGATGACCCAATTTGGGATAGCGTTAAATTCCTCTTAGGTCAAAGTTTCGCTTGACAAATGTGGACCGTCATAAATCGTTGGATATTAGCAGACTTTTTGAGATTACCCGTTTTTGCACTTGGCCGTGTTCAGTATGGAAATAGGAGTAAAGGCGTGAATATGTCACTTTCATTATTGTAATAAATTATACTTGTACATTTATACCTTCCTTGTATTATGATCGTATTGTTATGTAGCAGATTTTTTAATCTGTGATGGGTTAACTCGTGATTCTTTTCTAAACCAGTGGATTTAACGGTAAATTACTATATAAAATACCACCCCAAGAAAAGAAAATAAAATAAAAGAAAAAAAAAAGAAAAAAAAAGAAAAAAAAAACGTAAAGAGAAACGGTCCGAAAATATTTTGAGACGCTCTCCCGTATACACTTTACGGTCAGCCTTGCCCCAAAAACGTATGATCGAAACTTCACCTAAATAATTAATTGCTGCCACATTAAAAGTATTAAAACTTCTCAACAGATAGAAGATGCTCAGGCGTTCAGCTTTCTGCATTCCACGGTACATTACGTACAGCGACAACAGCCGCGCAAATTGAGCTTTTGCATGTTCGCAATGTAACATGGAATGCAGAGAGGTGAAACGCTGAACGTGTCAGCGTTTTGAGATCTTTTTTACAGTAGAAGTAGAAAACAGAAGGTAAACTTTTTCCAATTAATCATCTTCATATCAGTTGATTGCAGGACATTGAGGGTCGTATTTATAAAGCGATCTCAAGATTGAGAGCAATATTAAGTGTGGATTTGACATTCCGTTTTGTACTGAAATGACATTTCTGATACGAACTCAAACTCGCTGTCAGTCTCAAGAGCTGATTATAAATACGGACCTATCTTTCCCTATCCAGGGGTGATGAAATGCAGATTAGCAAGCACATTCTTATTTTTTCACTCGTTCTCTAGATATCTTTACAACACCCACAGGAAAATATGAAGTGATGCTATATCTAATGCGGCACAAAGCCTATGGAATGCAATTTTGCGAGATTCTGGCAAAGACGAGATTTTGCGAGATAGACTTTTATAATCTCGCGTGATCTTTGGACGAGATTAATCTCGCTAAATATGGACGAGATTGCATTCCCTAACAAAGCTGGATAGCAAGCCTATGATTGTTTTTACTGCACTTTACTTTTACTGTGATTTTATGTAAGAGAGCGGTGGTCACCTGACTAAACAAAGGACGTTAAACAAATGCTACTGTGTTTGAGAAGGAAAATGTCTGCAATTCTCTTGCGAATTAAAAACCTTGCTAAGACTCACTGCCTTCATAAGGGATACTCGAGATTGACTAGCGCTTCTATCAAGCCAGAATAACGGAACGTATACAGTATTTTTTAGCGTGATTTTTCTGTCGTCTTTCGGAACACAAAAAACTGCTTTGCGTCTTACGCAAGAAGGTGAGAAAACATTATTCATAATGTCATTAATTATAGTTTTCTCTGCCTTTGCAAGTATTAAATAGTATATTGCTAACCAAAGGATGTAAGTCATCAAATGCATACGAGGTTTTTGGCGCCCGAGCGCAGCGAGGGCGCTAATGGTACGAGTATGCATTTGATGACTTACACCATGAGGTAAGCACTATGCTTTACATATCGAATGAAAGATAAGTTAAAATTATGGGAAAATATAAGAAAATTAAAACATGAAATTACGACGAAACAGTAGGCAATACCAACTCACTATGAGCGAATTTAACCATCACAAATATATGCATTCGCGTAAGAAAAATTATCTAATTTGCAAGTAGACATTTTGTTAAGTATACTGACTGTTTAATTTGTTAATGTTTTATAATAAAATGCTAAGTAATAAATCGACAAACTCAAGTTTTGAGGTTATAAATATGTTATAAAAACCACAGAGTAAAAATTTCATAATTTTCATAATCCTATGTTTACATTTTTATGGCCTTATTCCGTGACTCTATGCGTCATATTTAGTACTGGCCAGTTCGATATTTAAATAAATTCGAATAGAATTTGTTTTAAAATCGATTCCGATTCGATTAATCATCCGATTCCGTGTGTTTGAAATAAGGCTATCAACTTTTTTTTTCTTGCAATTTGACAGTTCCTTATTCAAATTACTTTGCAGCATAGGTTTCAAAACCTATGATGCAAAGTACCACTTACATCCCGGGTTTTAGGGTTGTATGAACCACTTACTGAGCATGAGATATGTAAAATCTATAGATGTTCTGGAGGACTAGCCAAAAACGGTCCCTTCTCTCTCATACACAGTCCACTTTAAATCTCAAAATATTTATATTTTTTCGTATTACCGCTAATGGTGACACCAATGATCCTGGTGTAGCTTCTTAATTCCCTTCAAGTGCCATCCTTAGCGCCAGGGTGACCATCTGTTTTATTTTGCGGCATCTCAAGGACGCTTAGGGGAGAGATTTATTGCAATGCTAAAGCGAAATGATGATGAGTTTATGTAAGAGATAAACCCGTGGTTAATTTTATTAGTTCATCAGTAGAAGCGCTTTAAATTTAAACTTCTAAAGGAAACCGGAAGAAGGTATTTTAAAATTGAATTTGAGCACTTGTAGTTTTATTAAGCAAGAGTTATATCTTCTTACTAGCTTTCAGGGATGTATTTTACCGCGGTAAAAAGTATATCCTTTCAACTGTCTCTGTGGTCTAGTGGTCTAAGCCGTGGGCTTACGATCCGGAGGTCCTGGGTTCGATTCCCAGGGGGGAATACAAAGTTGATATTTGTCAATTTATCACTTTGTGAGGTTTTTCCCAGTTTGGTTAGGACATTGCAGGCTGAATCACCTGATTGTCCGAAAAGAAAAAGGATTCCGTGCTTCGGAGGGCACGTTAAGTCGTCGGTCCCGGTCGCTGTCTTTGATAGTGGTCGTTACTGAAACCACGTCAGAGGCCTATAGCTGTGCTACTAGGCGGTTTGAAAACTCTGACACCAGGGTTTATCGGGTCGTTATTCGACTTGAAAATCCATTCGCTAAGAAGAAGATGATTCTATCCTATGTGTGTACAAAGTTTCTTCTCGAAGTCATAGAGAAATCATTCATTTTAATTTGACATTCAAATGCTACGTAGACCGATAGTAGCACATCTACATTTTACCGCGGAAAAATATTACATTCCCACGAAAAAAATTATTACCTATACCAGGTCTGACACTCATATCCGGAAATCTAATTCAGAAATGAAATTGAAAATTTAACCTGAGTGATTCAGACTCAAATCTCATCCTAACGGAAGAGATTTGGCAACAATACCTACATTTTAGGATTAAGATGGCGTCTTATTCTGGATCTAATTCAATTTAGTTCTCTTTGTATTCCACGGAATGTTTAGTCATTTCAGTGTTTCAAAGAGATCTCTACTTGGATCCACTGAATTATATCTATTTACTTAATAATCGCAGAAGGTTTAAAGGGAACTCGATTGGAGGTATTCATTCTGTTGAGGAATGTTAGTTTAAATACTATATCGCTACGTTTGTAGAGATTTTTCATAGCACTAACTTTGTGGTTTCAGTAGCAGTTGAGTTTTTCTGAAGGACTACAGGGTGAAAAAAAATTTATACGTTCCTTTAAACCATTATGTTCTACTAATGTTAACAAACGACTTTCGCAAAGCACAAAATTTTAAGCTAGAAATTAAATTTAGCCTTTTACATACAAAGGAAAGGCAAAAAAAAACGATCTAAATTTTTTATGCTTTGGGAAAGTTGTTTTAAATTATCAGTGGAACATGTGAATTAAAAGGAACGCAGTACTTTTTTTACACCATGTATAATTTCCAACGGACGGACTGACAACATCAAAATGAATGAATAGCTATACCTTTATACCTAATAGTAGTATCGGTATCTCTTTACAATATCAAGCAATTAATTCTACCAAATAATTCATTCAGCAATACCATAGAATACATAATAGAACCTACAATACTGTGGAATCCAGTGGAATGGATAGCTCCTAATAAAACGATCGTCTTGATAAACGACCCTGGTATTGGTGGAATCAAATAACAAAAGCGGTGTTTCTCTGGCTAATTGATTGTTTCGCATTCTTGTTGGTTATACAGGGTGTAAGAAGTAGAAAATATATAAGTAGGTAAAACTTAATACTATAGGTACACGTAATTAACGCTTGTATTTATGAAACTGAACAAACCAAAGAAACAGACGTCAAAATATGAAAAAAATAACTAATGTTTTTGTATAAAATTTTATGCGGAAAACATTTTCCATCCTACTAAAATAAATACAGAATATTTTTAGGAAACGCTTTTACCATTAAAAGCCACAATTTGGGCCCTTTCACGTTCGCAATTTGGACAGATTTTTCAGTAACGTTCATGGTACCTTTAGCAATTTGTCGGGCTCAACAGAAGAAATAAATTGTGCCTATTTCTTATGAATTCGCTGGAATTAAATGAGGCAACTGGATTCGGTACTTGGCCGGGGGTTTCACAAATTGACTCCAGGAATCACTTTTCAATTTACTCTAAATCTTATTTTATCCGTTACATTAGACACGAATGTTTTAACAATGTCTGAGTTATGAGGAGACATTGAACTTGTATTAATCCGTTATTAAGACTCTAAGGCTCGTATTTATGAAGGGATCTCAAGATTGAGAGCAATATTAGGTATAGAATTTGACAGGACATTTAAATAGAAATATAGAAATAGAAATTGTTTATTTGTCACCAAAGTAATGAGTACAGACATATCTTAAAGTAAGCATTTTGTACTAAAATGACGTTGCTGATACGAACTCAAACTTGCTGCCACTCAACTTGAGAGCTGATTATAAATACGGGCCTAAAATATCATGCCATTTGATAGAGAGATCACCAGTGTGTTTGTCCACAAATCCGGAACACCCTTCGCAGTGAACCCACTGAAATAAACAAATCACTTTCTTGGAAATACTATTTTCATATACATACAGGATGTAAAATTTATCCCGGATTATGGAAATTAAGGCCCGGATGGTGTAGTGGATAGGGCCGCGGCCTTCTGTGCAGGAGGTCGTGGTTCGAATCCCACCACGTACCAATGTGTTTTTCGGTTTTCGAATTTCATATGTACGTTTATTCGGCGCTTTTACGGTGAAGGAAAACATCGTGAGGAAACCTGCACACACCTACGAAGAAATTCAAAGGTTGTGTGTAACCTAATCTAGGATTGGGTCTGGTTTCCCTTCTGGGTTGCGGAGGTCAGATGGCAGTCGCTCTGTGTAAAAACCAGTACCCTCGTTCAATCCCCTAGATTAGGTAGCCGACCCCGTGAGATACGGGAAAAAGGCTAGGAAGATGATGATGATACAGGATGTAAAATTTATTAGACGTACAAAGTCTACTAATGAAACCAATTGAGATCTAATCATACATAATCATAATCATTGGTAGAAAGATTAACCTTTAACAATAAAAATCCCATAAATTTTCTGATAATTTTGTTTTGGCATGTGCAAATAGTTTCTGAAAAGATTTTTTAAGTACAATCTAATATAGGGTTCCATTTCAGTCCAGAGTCATTGAGGCTCGTATTTATACAGCGATCTCAAGATTGAGACTAATATTAAGTCTTTGACAGGCTATTTTGTACTAAAATGACATTTCTGACACGAACTTATACTCGCTGTCTGTCTCGAGTTCTGTTTATTAACACAGGCCTTAGTGTATCTGTTGTTATTTAACATCCTGTATACACAATAAGGTCAACGCTCTCTATATTTTAATATTTTCGCGCTCGTCTTTCATATGCTAAGCACAGTTCCGTCCGCGAGGCGATGTAGGTACCTCTATATTGCTTATTTATACATCCACCCTCAGGGTTACATCTTATTGCTTTCCTCGAAGGATCAGGGTTTGAAATTATAGTAGAAGCTATACGATTTTTCTAACTGAGAAACTGTTTAGACAGTCCTTTTTGTTCTTTATATAGGCCTGTCATGGTCCTTTGAAACTGCAAACTTTCATATAACAAATTAAAGGACAGTACTAGTATTAAAAAAAATCTAGTGCAAGATTATGACAGGCCATACCATGTATAGGATTCTAGATATTTGACAAATCATACTATTTATGTATGATAGACATTTCATCAAACCATACTTATTTCCATGAGCAAATATGTACTTAACACGAGAAATCTTGTGGCAAAGATTCGTTCCACGAAAAGCATTCACATAAAGTGTTACTTAACTTATTAACTAATTATTACTTATTTCAAATGTTTCATGTTTTTGAGTCACTCTATTTCTCTCTCTTCGAAAAGCTAGAGATATAATGAATGTGTCATAAAAAGAAAGTGTGAATGCTTTTCAATGTTCAAAATCCGTTTTTTTTTGTTTAGATATGCCACGTGTCGTGTTCGTTTGATATTGTAGAAGAGAGTTTACGTTTTTATTTAATTTTCTTCTTCGACAATCCCATTGTGTATTTTACACACGTGTGTATCCTAAAGTACCAATGAAATTGTCGTTAAACAGCGTCTTTTTAGCAGCTTTGTGCTTCTTTTTTTCAAATTCTTACTTCATATTTCAATTTCTTCAAACAGAACGCCCTTGTTATTCTTAACACGTACCATTAAACCAAATAAAGTTAGCATAAGCCAGATAAGTGTGAATTATGTATAAACTACCTAAAATAACATTAATTTTAATGTTGCATGCTTGAGATTTATTTTATTTGTCACGTGAGTATTATTAATAAAGTTGTTGGTGTGTAATATTCTCGTACTTAGTAGGTGAGTTAAGAGGATCCCCGGTGCCGCCAGCGCCCTCATCAGTTAAAAAAATCATTACTCACTGAAAACGCAATGAATCGAAAATCCGGTAAACCATATTAAAGAATAGGTACTGAAGTTTGTTTTAAGCACTATAAATTCATGATTCAGTGTTTACAGCAGTTACAGATACCAAAAGTGCTAAAAGTAGCCGTTTTTCGCTAATTTTCCTTCTGTTACTACCAGGAACTATGAATTGCAACTTTATGATGTTCTAAATTATCTTCTTTGCTTTTATTTCAATCTGGTTTACCGGATTTTCGATTTATTGCTTTTTCAGTGAGTAATGATTTTTTGACTGATGAGGGCGCCACCTGGCTCAGGGTAGCCCCTTAAGTTTATTATTTACTTAAAGTTTATTCAAATCAGCAGTGCACTTATAATATAACATTTTATTTTTAACATTTCTGGATTTCGAGCAAAATTTGTTTGTCTTTGGGAAGGTCTTTTGTTATCATTAGTATAACATGAGATTTAAAGGAACGCAGTTCTTTTTTACACCCTTTATATAATATCAGTAAAACTTTTATTAGTTTATAGTTTGACGATAATAAGTAAATCTTTGATAAATAGGTTGATAAAATTTTCACTGAAATATCGAGTTTATATAAATTTTAAGGCTCTATCACTCACTAATAGTTGATAGAAAGCTATACCATTAATCTAATTACTTTCAACACCTAACAGCATGATTCATTAGTTCAATAGACAATTCATTAATAAAAGCCAGCTGTGAGTGAAATTGTTGGATAAATAATGGTTTTAGAACGACCTAAGAAGACCTAACAATTAATACTAGTCCTACGCCAAGTTCGTTTTTACTCGAAAGCAGTGTTGTTGCTACATAATTTATCAGTCCAGTCAGCCTATCGATATTTCTATGAAAAATATCGAACCTTGTTAATAGTAACGTTAGTGCCTATTTGTTATTATAACAATCTTTACCATTGATGATGTGGAGCTTTGTTAGATTAATTTTCCAATAACTTTTTTTCCTTGCGATATTATCGATAAGTAGGTATCTCTATACCAACACTGTTGGAAAGTAAAGTTCATAAACCTCAGAAGGCAAAGGGTTTTTGTTTCATTCAGCCTACACGAAGACTGGCAGTGATGGATGTGGTCTCAAGCTGGGAGAGACAAAATAATAAGCCCTTCAGTAAATATCTGGTTTCAAAATAGGCTTTGACTTTGAAGATGGCAAATGGTGCCAATTTTGGTCTCTAATTCCGAATTAATGAAATTCAGTGCGTTCATTGACTTTAAAATTACGCATTTATATAAAATCACGCATTTTATCCCTTACGGGATAGATAGAGCTTCAATAATAATATGGGAGTCAAAGAAAATGCATCCAATCATAACTAGATTGAAACCATGATTGAAAGCAATAATTTATTTGACTGAATAAAACACAACTTTTTTGACAAGTGTCAGTTTTCAGTTTCAATTTATCTGAAATTTTATTTAAATGAGACTATACTATAACCTAGAACTGAGCCTATCATCGAGTGAAAAATAATAAGCACGAGTTTCGTGAATGTGCAATCACGTAGCTCTTTCTTTCACGCTCTGCCTACCCCATAAGGGATATAGGCGTATGTTACTGATTGTGGTAACAAGTGGTGACTGCTTTTATATTAGTTCGTCATGAGGTTTAGTTTAATCTGTTATCTACAGTAATATAATTACACACAACAGTGAAATTAATCTTAAAATACGACCTTCTGATACTTCTTTCACCAAACATTTAAATGTTGAGATATGAGACAAAAAACAAACTACATTATTTGGCTTTATTAAAATCTTATTCCCTAGAGTAATTAGCCTAATTTTTCGGTCTTTCCTAACATTGAGAAGTAAAATAAAATAATATTTGCAAACTGTTCTATTCTCTTCCATTATTCCTCAACAAAACATTCGAGGATTTGCAAACAACTTTAATTAATTAGACAAATAAGTAATACTAATCCTTGTGGTCTCGAGAGGGTACTTGAGAGCGACATCTTGGAAACTACAAACTCGGAAAACTTTCGAAATTGTGTTTACAAGCGTTGGTAATACTAATCTAGTTACAGAGATTTGGGAAGTAATTGTGGATAAATCTTCTGGAAACTTCTTGAAATGGTACCATGGATTTAGCATCGAGGGAACATTATGATTTGAATTTAGCCAAGTATTTGTACCTAAAATGCAGCTCCATAAAACATTCCCTGTATGTAGTTTGCCTTAAAGAAATTGCAACTTAGCAATAAGGCCGCCTATTACACTAATATTTCTTGTTTGTCGTTTCTATATGTTATTTATTTGGTGTGCAATAAAGTAGTCCATTGATATTCAAAAAAGATATAATACTACGTACCCTAAATGCATACTCTTTTAATTGAGCTTCTTAAGTAATACTAACTCACTCTTTCAGTAACTGTCTTTGTTACAAGAACGTCAATGCAAAGAAAGATATATCTTTTAAAAACCTAATTTTATCTCAAAGATAAAATACTTGTATAATGTATAAATAGAACGGCTACCTTCTCGTATAATTTTAAAGCAACAGAAAATATTATCGTTCAAAGATACACTCCTAAGCACTTCTATAAAGAATCTTTATCTAGACTTAGAACCCTCACGCGAGCGTCGCGGCATACATACATCGGAAACTTCCAAGTTGTAACTAGTGGAGATATCGTCCCTGGAATAATAATTATATCTCGACCCTTTAGACTAAAAGGAATACTTGTAGTATGGGAGATAACGTGAGGTACCTGAAAATGGCCATTTCTGTTTTGTTTTGTTCATACTGTATGGAATATAAAGACTGAGTAATCAGTGCAGTAACGTCATCTAATTAAGCAGAGTTAAAATTAGGAACATGAAACAATCTAATGCTCGTATTTATAAAGCGATCTCAAGTTTCGAAGCGAAGTCAATTAAGTATGGTTTTGACAGGTTGTTTTGTACTGAAATGACGTTTCTGATTTGAACTCAAACTTGCTGTCAATCTCAAGATCTGATTATTAATACGGGCCTAACCTAACTGAGGTGATGAGGTCTTAGATACTGTGAGAAATACACGGTATTAATGGACAGCTTTCTGCAAGCAAACTCAAACATTGCTGAGCATAACAAAACTGAACGATTTTCAGAAGAAAATACTTCTAGGAAAAGAAAAATAAATTGGCTTTCCTACACAAAATTACCACCTTGATCAGACAACTTGTATGGAGGAGTAATATTTTTTCTTTTATATCCTGAAAATAAAAACTTTGTGAAAGTTGTTCAAATTCGTTAACTAAGCAAGGTTGTGGGATTCTATTTCTTAAGCCATTTATGAGGGCTACTAAAATCTGTCCGCTGTGCTTTTGGCATTTCTTTTGTCGGCTTCACTTAACAGTACACCTGCTACGGCGTAGCAAACAACTACGCCTTTATTGTTTCTTATAATCTAAGCTTAACCCTTATAAAAACCAATGTAACATACCGGGGAGCAAAGATAACCCCAATTTGGGGGCCTTTCCGGGAATTTTAAGCAATATTGGGTGTGGGTGGGCGTTAACGCGACAACTTTTAGGCCCGTATTTATAATCAGCTCTCAAGAGTGACAGCGAGTTGGAGTTCGTATCAGAAATGTCATTCCAGTACAAAATTACCTGTCAAATCCGCACTCAATATTGCTCTCAATCTTGAGATCGCTTTATACATACGAGCCTTCTACGCATTAGATTGTAGTAATGGTTTTTGTAGCATCAAAAAAGAGGAATAGTTATTTTTTCGGTGTTCTGTGCAGATTTTTGTAGATTTAAACATTGCCGGATTGTCTATACAACATTTTTCTAACTAAAAGTGCAAATAAGAAAAGAAAGGTGGAGAAAAAGTTTAACTTGAATAACTATTATTGTTATGTAGCAGTGCAACAGGGTTCTTGTTGATCTTAATATAATAAATATTATTATCATGACTGTAAATTATTTTATACAACAAGAAATAAAACAAAATTATTAAGTGTTGAGCAATATTAAACATTAATAAGTAGGTATAATTTAGAAGGCTACTATTAATGTGGATATAATTACTTTTTTCTTCAAAGTATACCAATAAAGTATGTAACCTGTGTCTGTAGGCTTGACCTATGTCCAAAGTTTAATGTTATTTCGTTGCTACAATTGCAACTTCAACGTGTAAAACAACGGTGGAAATCCTGGCCCCGAACATAATTATACTAATGAAATAGTTAGTTGCTATGCCGGGAAACAACGGCAAAATGTAATTTAATGGTCTTGGTCTTGTAATTTCTAATTAAGGTCTCCAAAATTAATTTGGTAATGTTTTAGTAATAATTTCGTTTAGAGAGAGATGAAATTTTATGCTAGTTACTTACCTTTTTTTCCATATGGAACAGACAACCAAATATTTGGGTACCAGAGTCGCTCGAAACCAAAGAAACTTTGTTGTTTACCCTGACTCATGACAAAAAAAAAATCAGTTAATTGAATCAACTACTTAGCAACAAATCAATTGGATAAAAACTTAAGAAAAGAATCTTTTGCCCCAAAGCAACTTCCAACCTTGAAAACTTTCTTATAGTCCCATTTGTTGCTGAAACTTGACACCGACTGAAAATGGCAAGTTTAATTTTGCGACCACATTTTCATTCAACTTGGCTCAATGTTCAGGCTTTGTGGTGAAATATTTCCCTCGAGGACTTGGTTTATTCTGCAAACAGTTTAGTTGGCAGTTTATGGCCATTACACGCAAATAGTGGCATTAGAAATACCAACTTGGTGCTGCAGAATTACTTTTTGTTAAATTTTCAAATAATGCTTAGTTCTTCTTCTGTCTTGTGGGCTATTTATGTACCCTGGTATGGCAGATCCAAAATGACTCTGATGTGGTTCATGTAACAACATCTATCAAAGAGAACCTGAGCCAAAATTTAACATGCACTCTAAACTACGGAATCATATTACTTGTCCGTTATTCTTATTAGAAAATCAGTCAATTTCAGCCTACAGTGTTAAGGCAAGACCAAACAGGGAAACATCTGGAACAATTCCACAAAGTGATAAAGTAGAGTAGTTGATATCAACTTAACGGGGAAAATTGGAAATCAAACCCAAGTCCTTTGGGTTAACAGTTCAAGGCTTTGATCTCTAAGCTAAACCATACACATTGGCAGCACCTTACAATTCAATCAAGTGCAGGAAATTCATAACAGAACTTGAATTTTGACATGGTGTAATTGGCATGTGACGTGTTCAATCTTTCAGGAATTTACAGGTACCTAGTATGTACTTGTAGCTATTTCCTGTTTGGTGGACATTTTACTAAACTAGTATTTATGTGCCAAAGGGGACTTCACTTGATGCTTCCTCGCCACTGAACGTAATTTCTTCTTCTTTTAGGTTTTGAAAGACATTCCAACTTTTTTAAACCACATAAAAAGGCCAGATTATCAAAGTTAAACAGAACCAACGCCCTCCGAAGTGACATTCAGGTGGTTTTGCCTGCATTGTCCTAACTTACCAAACGAGTCTTGTGGGAAGCGTACTCACTTCCTCCAGATATCACAGACCAGTAGAATTCAAAACTCATGTTTTGAATACTCCAACAAGTTATGACCGACGACAAATTGCATTCGCAAAGACAAGAATGCCTGTCTTGAATGTTGAACGTTTATTAAACATATATTATAAGATTTTCCAGCGTACGGTTTTATTTAGGTGAAGGCAAGGCTACTAGGACAATGAGGACGGTGAGTGACCACAGAACTAAGAAAGAAACAATGTAAATACGTTTTAGAAAGTGAAGCGTAAAGGTATATTTCCAAGTTGGACTGCACGCACGCAGCAGCACAAGAAAAACTGTAAGTTGATCGCTGAAGTGACAAATACAATTTTCATTTGTTTTAGGAATTGGATCTGTCACAGCGATCATCTTACAGTTTCTCGAGTATACTGGGTTCCGCAGTCTACTTAAAAATTATTTGGTACCTTGATTAATGCACTTTTATTTTGTTTATATCCAGGCTAAAGATAAAAGAAATACAATGGATAATCGAGTAGTCTCTTGCTTGTGGGAATTGAATCTATGATCTACGCTTTGCGAGCCTATAATCCTCATACTACTTACTTACTAGACCACAGGGCCAGTTGGCTGAAAGTAATCGGGGAGGACTTGATAATGGACATGTCCTCTTTGTTTCTTAGATCTGTGTAAGGGACAGACTGATATTGTTATTACTACAGCGGACCAAGGAAGAATCCTGCTGAGCTTAGCTCTGTGAGAGCTTAAACAAGATTAGATTTTTTTAAATAAAGTTAAAAAACCCCAGAATTTTTATACACAGATAAGCCTGTGATACAAATACCAGTAGCGGTTTACCGTTTGGAGGAATATGCCATATTATAAGATAACATACAATTGCGCTTTTATCCCCAATGGGGTAAGCAGAGCGTCAACGGTCCGAAATTTTTACAGAGTGCTCGGTAGGAAAAGCAGCTGGCTCATGCTTTGTTTTTCTATCACTTCCAGTCCAGCATGGAAGTTTACTCAGAGAGAAATATCTGAAAATATAAATATAAGTTCAGTGCTTAATTCCACTCAAGGGCAACATCTGCTTTCTTTTTTGAATAGGAATAATTTTGATTATTTTAGCAAAAGCTGCTTAACTATATTATCAATATTTACAAAATTTTCAATCTAAAATTGCCGTCAACATTTGTCTGATGTGGCGAAAATTCCATTTGCTAGGCGTTTTATAATAAGCCTACCCCTTAAGGGATTAAGGTGAGACTTAAATTAAAGACCGTAATTTAAAACCCCATCTCTTAATACAGGTACTGCAACACCAGCCCCCGTAGCATGCAGCCGCGATAAGGCCGTGATAGCCGTTTTATCACACATTTTATCACATCTATCTGTCAAATCGTATGGGAGTTTGACATATAGATGCGATAAATTCGTTATCGCGCGGTGGCATGCTACAGGGGCAAGAATAAATACCTACTACAACCATTCCAGGAATAGCTCTCGTTCCGGAAGTGTTTTCCATTGAGACTAACGTTTATAGAGAACGAAGAAAAAAAAGTAGATATGCCACGGTTTAACATGCTACTCTACGATGGGAGAGAGAAGTAGAAAATCTATTTACAAAAAAAAATATTAGGAGACGTCCTAGAAGTCAAATTCAGAAAAGCTGAGTACTCAAACAGGGTCAGTTCAGACCGAGTTACGACGCGGCGCAAAGGAGCTTAAATATGTCGTTGTCCCACGAAGTGACGAGCTGCACCGCGAAGAAATATTCGAGTTCTGTCAATAAAATGTCTGTATTGTTTCGTAAATAAAGTCGTAGGTATATTGTATCACGCTTTTGAAAAGTAAGCGTTGGGTCGCGTCGCTTCCCGGTGTGAACTGACCCTTATCCTCTCCACTTGCAAGCTTCCTCACGCATCACTCTCACGTATTAAGTGGTGTCGCATTTCAAGTGGCTTGGGTGACCAACGCCGGGCACTAGCGGCTCTACACGTGCCAAAATGAAGTTATGAATTTTATTATACACTGAACTCTTCCTTACATAATTACTTCGTCTAATAGTGGCAAACTCTTGAAAATCCGTGAGGAAATTTTTGAGTTTCTCTTGATCAGACAAGTACCGTATTGTCTCTCTCTCCGGTATCTCCACGACTCTCTTTATGTACCGTATCTTTAGTATCTTTTGCATCCAACTTTCCGTAATACAACTCTTATCGGCGCCAATAGGATACTGCAGGAACAGTGTATTTACGGTTCAGAATCGGTCTCCGGACGATCTTTAATTAGGATAAACTCCAGCTCGAATCGAGCATTCGATTCTAGCGATACGAGGCTGATTTGTTTGCAGAATATAAATATAATGCCTTGTTTTGCTTCCGTCTGATGCTAGGTAATATCAGAATAGCATCATCCCAGGGGACGTATTCAGGGAACAGCCAGTAGCATTCTCTGGAAATGGGCGCTTTCCTACTAGACGGCACGGCAACGGCAACGGCGACGACACGGTACCGTCGACGGTATCGTGGATGACATAATGTATGAAAATCATTGAAATTATATGACACGCTTTTCCACTTGCCGACACGTCACCGGCACGGCATGTCATCGATTCCCATAGGTATTGTCACGTGATCGTCGCCGTACCGGTGCCGTGCCGGTGCCGTGCCGTCTAGTGGAAAAGCGCCCAATGTGTTGCTTGCCAAGCATGGTAAGTGCGCCCCAGCCCCTTCTTCTATTAAGTGGTACCTATAAGGTAGCTTAGCTCATGTCAGGGAGGCACATGCCCAGCAGTGGATTGATATGCTGATACATTAAGCGAATATGGTTTCCAGTCAGTAGTTGCGTGGATGTTACTGTGTTGAGATTGTACCTAAGTATATTTGTGAAAAGCACCCAGAGTGATATTTTATGTTTAAAACATGAACATTTAGAAAACAAAGACTGTGGCGGCCATGCAGTAGCTCTAACCGACTGAGTTATCACATGTTCAGTCCATTGTGCAGGCGGTTCTTACAAAATAAATATTTTAGTAGATGAAAAGGAACTTTTCGCTAGTGGTTGATAAGGTTACATTCTTTTACTAGAATTCAGTAACTTAGAGCCCAGACGAAAAAAAAATTCAGAAGAGGCTGTGGAAGAGGAGGCGTTATCTTCACACTTGAGTGATTTCTTACAAAGCTAATTCAATGAATGATTTGAAAACTACGCTTTTGTTGCCGAACAGGATCGTAGAATTCTGATGAATCTAAATAAACTTCTCAAATAAAACAAAAACAAGAAAATAATGTTATTATTTGTGTTGTCTTTCAAGACCCTAAACCTACTGCGTATTTTCTTTACACTGACTAATAACTAATAATAATGAATAACAAAAGTTTAGGCTCTCAGACATCACTCTCAAACTCAGACTTATTTTGGTTGGATCAATAAAATAAGTATATTATCATATTATCCTCACGGGAAAACTCCCAACGCCTCGGGTAACTACGTTTTGGGGAAAATACATTCATAGAAATATGCCTTCTACTAGGTATCATCATCATGTCGTATGGCGTTTTCTGCGTAGATCCTATATAATAATATATATTATGGGTATCTACTAGGTATGTATGATCCTTACCTTATAGTCTTCCTAATAATCGACTAAGGTATGGTCAGTTTCATAGAAAAGTGACCCCCGTATTCATTGCTATGGTTGGGTGGGTACATTGCTCGTTTTCACATCGTTTTTATGGCGATGGGTGTACATAAAAAGATTTTTCCTAACACATTAATGGTAAGTACTTGTTCCTACCTATCTGATAAAATTCATCATTTCTATCCATTATGAGTTCTACCTGTGACGAGAATAAAATTGACGTTTGCACTTAACGTCGGGAAGAAAAGTCTACTTGTCTATCTAGACCGACACAGACAAACAGCAATGCTCAAACAAAGCAGTTCTGCGAGAAACAAAGCACTTCAAAGCTAGAAATAGAGACATTTTGTGAATGAAGTATGACATAACATATTTACGTTTAAAAATAGTTGACGTAGGAGCACTAATTGAAGACATGTTTCGAGTCTTGAAAAGATATTTACTAAAACAATTTCTAGACATTGTCTTTGATGTATGTCTCGATAAAGTTCACATAACATGAGATTGTTTATCAGTAATGTAGGTTCAAGAAAACATACTATTTAACTAAATTGAAATCATCCACTGAGAGAGACATAAACACTTGATACATCTAGCAAAAAAATGAGGTAAATATTTAATAACTTCCATGATGGAGTGATAGAAAAATATAGAATGTGCCAGCTGCATCTTCTCTCATGCATGCTGTAAAAGTCCTGCACCTGATTTCTCTCTGTTCGTGTCAGTCAGTCTGTCCCATCAGAATAAGAGATTGAAGGAATAGAGAGTGCACTTGTGTGTTGCGTAATATTGGGCACTAAAAACTAGTCCCGCGCAGTTGGCTGATCTCTGGGAGATTGGCCGCCGTCACTGAAAATCGGTTGGGAGGACTATTATTATTATGTTTTTTATCGCTAAAAGTTTACCCACCTAGTTTCTGTATGCCATAGCATAGGATTTATTCCGAAGCAATACAGCTTTATTTCTAGTACAAACTTTTCTTACTTTATCCTTAACACTATTCAAAGTTTTCTGTATCGCGTGAGTGCATTTTCAAGTCAACATAACTTTGACGTGTGATAAAGTTTCATGCATAAACATTAGATTAGAGAAAAGTTATAGATAGCACTTGTGGGGTGCAATGTTACGCCATCGAACATATAAAACAAGTCTAATGGACAGTTGCCCGAAACTGTTAACAGAATGTTGTTGCCCACTAATAAAATTAAATAAAATAATTTTTTTGAAAATATCATTACCGCTCTTTCTTCACTTGAGAATTTCGCCAGTAGGTAATACTAAAAACAGCTCTACATATTATATTACATAGATAGGAAATAAACAAAAATAAATTTATATTTAACAAAAAAAATAAAACGCCTCCAAAGTTAAGTACGCCGAAGTTGCACTAAAAAGTAAAAAATAATTTTGTATTTTAACTACTACAACTCCATAAAAATTTACTAGGACAATTTATTCATTGCAATAATAGATTAGATAATTATTCTCATTTTTGGAGTCGGCGTACTTAACTTTGGAGGCGTTTTATTTTTTTTGTTAAATATAAATTTATTTTTGTTTATTTCCTATCTATGTAATATAATATGTAGAGCTGTTTTTAGTATTACCTACTGGCGAAATTCTCAAGTGAAGAAAGAGCGGTAATGATATTTTCAAAAAATTATTTTATTTAATTTTATTAGTGGGCAACAACATTCTGTTAACAGTTTCGGGCAACTGTCCATTAGACTTGTTTTATATGTTCGATGGCGTAACATTGCACCCCACAAGTGCTATCTATAACTTTTCTCTAATCTAATGTTTATGCATGAAACTTTATCACACGTCAAAGTTATGTTGACTTGAAAATGCACTCACGCGATACAGAAAACTTTGAATAGTGTTAAGGATAAAGTAAGAAAAGTTTGTACTAGAAATAAAGCTGTATTGCTTCGAATAAATCCTATGCTATGGCATACAGAAACTAGGTGGGTAAACTTTTAGCGATAAAAAACATAATAATAATAGTCCTCCCAACCGATTTTCAGTGACGGCGGCCATCTCCCAGAGATCAGCCAACTGCGCGGGACTAGTTTTTAGTGCCCAATATTACGCAACACACAAGTGCACTCTCTATTCCTTCAATCTCTTATTCTGATGGGACAGACTGACTGACACGAACAGAGAGAAATCAGGTGCAGGACTTTTACAGCATGCATGAGAGAAGATGCAGCTGGCACATTCTATATTTTTCTATCACTCCATCATGGAAGTTATTAAATATTTACCTCATTTTTTTGCTAGATGTATCAAGTGTTTATGTCTCTCTCAGTGGATGATTTCAATTTAGTTAAATAGTATGTTTTCTTGAACCTACATTACTGATAAACAATCTCATGTTATGTGAACTTTATCGAGACATACATCAAAGACAATGTCTAGAAATTGTTTTAGTAAATATCTTTTCAAGACTCGAAACATGTCTTCAATTAGTGCTCCTACGTCAACTATTTTTAAACGTAAATATGTTATGTCATACTTCATTCACAAAATGTCTCTATTTCTAGCTTTGAAGTGCTTTGTTTCTCGCAGAACTGCTTTGTTTGAGCATTGCTGTTTGTCTGTGTCGGTCTAGATAGACAAGTAGACTTTTCTTCCCGACGTTAAGTGCAAACGTCAATTTTATTCTCGTCACAGGTAGAACTCATAATGGATAGAAATGATGAATTTTATCAGATAGGTAGGAACAAGTACTTACCATTAATGTGTTAGGAAAAATCTTTTTATGTACACCCATCGCCATAAAAACGATGTGAAAACGAGCAATGTACCCACCCAACCATAGCAATGAATACGGGGGTCACTTTTCTATGAAACTGACCATACCTTAGTCGATTATTAGGAAGACTATAAGGTAAGGATCATACATACCTAGTAGATACCCATAATATATATTATTATATAGGATCTACGCAGAAAACGCCATACGACATGATGATGATACCTAGTAGAAGGCATATTTCTATGAATGTATTTTCCCCAAAACGTAGTTACCCGAGGCGTTGGGAGTTTTCCCGTGAGGATAATATGATAATATACTTATTTTATTGATCCAACCAAAATAAGTCTGAGTTTGAGAGTGATGTCTGAGAGCCTAAACTTTTGTTATTCATTATTATTAGTTATTAGTCAGTGTAAAGAAAATACGCAGTAGGTTTAGGGTCTTGAAAGACAACACAAATAATAACATTATTTTCTTGTTTTTGTTTTATTTGAGAAGTTTATTTAGATTCATCAGAATTCTACGATCCTGTTCGGCAACAAAAGCGTAGTTTTCAAATCATTCATTGAATTAGCTTTGTAAGAAATCACTCAAGTGTGAAGATAACGCCTCCTCTTCCACAGCCTCTTCTGAATTTTTTTTTCGTCTGGGCTCTAAGTTACTGAATTCTAGTAAAAGAATGTAACCTTATCAACCACTAGCGAAAAGTTCCTTTTCATCTACTAAAATATTTATTTTGTAAGAACCGCCTGCACAATGGACTGAACATGTGATAACTCAGTCGGTTAGAGCTACTGCATGGCCGCCACAGTCTTTGTTTTCTAAATGTTCATGTTTTAAACATAAATATCACTCAAGGGCAACATCTGCTTTCTTTTTTGAATAGGAATAATTTTGATTATTTTAGCAAAAGCTGCTTAACTATATTATCAATATTTACAAAATTTTCAATCTAAAATTGCCGTCAACATTTGTCTGATGTGGCGAAAATTCCATTTGCTAGGCGTTTTATAATAAGCCTACCCCTTAAGGGATTAAGGTGAGACTTAAATTAAAGACCGTAATTTAAAACCCCATCTCTTAATACAGGTACTGCAACACCAGCCCCCGTAGCATGCAGCCGCGATAAGGCCGTGATAGCCGTTTTATCACACATTTTATCACATCTATCTGTCAAATCGTATGGGAGTTTGACATATAGATGCGATAAATTCGTTATCGCGCGGTGGCATGCTACAGGGGCAAGAATAAATACCTACTACAACCATTCCAGGAATAGCTCTCGTTCCGGAAGTGTTTTCCATTGAGACTAACGTTTATAGAGAACGAAGAAAAAAAAGTAGATATGCCACGGTTTAACATGCTACTCTACGATGGGAGAGAGAAGTAGAAAATCTATTTACAAAAAAAATATTAGGAGACGTCCTAGAAGTCAAATTCAGAAAAGCTGAGTACTCAAACAGGGTCAGTTCAGACCGAGTTACGACGCGGCGCAAAGGAGCTTAAATATGTCGTTGTCCCACGAAGTGACGAGCTGCACCGCGAAGAAATATTCGAGTTCTGTCAATAAAATGTCTGTATTGTTTCGTAAATAAAGTCGTAGGTATATTGTATCACGCTTTTGAAAAGTAAGCGTTGGGTCGCGTCGCTTCCCGGTGTGAACTGACCCTTATCCTCTCCACTTGCAAGCTTCCTCACGCATCACTCTCACGTATTAAGTGGTGTCGCATTTCAAGTGGCTTGGGTGACCAACGCCGGGCACTAGCGGCTCTACACGTGCCAAAATGAAGTTATGAATTTTATTATACACTGAACTCTTCCTTACATAATTACTTCGTCTAATAGTGGCAAACTCTTGAAAATCCGTGAGGAAATTTTTGAGTTTCTCTTGATCAGACAAGTACCGTATTGTCTCTCTCTCCGGTATCTCCACGACTCTC
>JARACY010002549.1:0-41644 GCA_029255725.1 Scrobipalpa atriplicella
CCGATGAAGCTATGTTTATAAAATTTTGTATACTTGTTTACCTAGGGGGTCCTGATATGTAAACCAAATTTGGTGTATTTACGTTGAATAGTTTTTGAGTTATTGAGGGGTCAAAAGTGACTCCAAATGGTTCCTGTAAAATAACACACGGTGCTGCCCGCCAGTTCTCTTCGTTTGGCTTGAACTTGGCTGGACACGCTACCGCGTGTCTAGATTCAAAAGAAATCCTGATATTAAAATCTCAGTAAAACTAAAGTTACCACATCATTAAATACAAACATGAAATACATTATTCTCAAATTAAGTTTATGAATATTGAAAAGGATTTCATTTGGAATACCTTAACCATACCTAGATTTGATGGATATACCCTCTTGTCCTTTTGTATACTTAGTATACTATGACTAGACTGACTGACAAAAATATTGCATTTTGACATGAATTAAAGATACTTTCCCTCATATCAGGATTAAATATATTGGAGGAGCTCTGTCCAGAGTCTGGCTGACGAGGAGCACTGCACGGTGGCGGGAAAGGGCGGTGCCCCGGCTTTACCAAAAACACAAAAATGCTGTTGTAGTTTTATCTTGTTTGAAACAGCAAATTTTTTACAATGTATTTGAATGCTAAGATTATTAGTCTTCCTCACCCTCTAAAATCTTTATTGTTGAACGTTTATCTTCATCACCACTTTCGTAAGTTTAGTATTTTCTATTCTAATTAACTATCATTTGGCAAAGTAGGTTATACCATTCGAGTCATTAAAGTTCAGGGGTTGCAACAGCGGTTCGCAACTTTAGGTCCTATTATACCACTAGACGTTCATTTGGCCAAATACTTATCTCATTAAATTGAAACCAATTCTGTTACTTTAAGTTCTTTCTTTTCCTCTATTTACAGTGTCTTCAGCCTTGTCCATGTCCAGCCTACTGGGAATCGTGTCTGATGGATCCGTGCTTTATCTACGATTAGTGTCGCGTTTAAGTGTAGTTAATAATTATTTCCTTGAAGTGATTTACTTGCAACTGAAGAATTTTAATTAAAGTTTTTGTATCTTAAATTCATCTTTACATTTACTAAAATCGTCCTTTAAATTCTCAACATTTAGCTTTTCTTCATTTTTCTTAATTTCTTTTACTTTTCTTTTCTTAATTAGGGTTAAAAAAAAAATAGGGCTAGGTTAGTGTTAGATATCGCGAAGGCGGGGAAGCGGGGATAGACAACCATCAAACGCGCTAGCAATTTGCATACTGATTTTATTCGGAAACTGGTTCGCCGGGGACGCAGCCACCGACACGCACACATATACACAACATCCCCTTCCCCTATATATTAATATTTATTATCTTGAAATATTTTAACAAACTTAATTCTACAAGTTGACGAACATCCGCAAGTTCTATTGGACAGGCTCTATCATAGTTGATTAAGGGCTTTACAATTACCTACACCGACTACGTTTCTAATGAGGTGTAGAGAACTCCGGCGAAATAGCATTCCTTCGTGGATCAGACACATATGTCGGGGTCTCAAATGAACTAGCTTCAGCAGGCTCCACGTTGGACTCCTGTAACTCGCTCTCCAGTTCTGGAGACATTGCCAATCTCCGTGGATTCGGAACTTGAACGGGTGTAAGCGGTGAATCAACTCCTACAGGCTCCATGGCAGTGTCTTGTATCTCTCTCTCCACCTCCTCCCTCATAGGTATTGTACTATCCTCTAAATTACGAGAGACGTCTGACTCTGCTGTTCCTGCACAAGATGCGGCTTGGAGTGCAAAGTTGTTGTCTTGACCATTAGATTGCACATCTGGAACTACATCCGGATCCCAGCAATATATTCATCTTCAAACACCGGATGCTCATAAACCCTTATCTGGTCGACGTGCCTGGTTACCGTACAATTCATCCGAGGTATAAAAACCAAGTACATAACTGTGCCCACCTTCTTTTCACTTATGCCTTCCATCCAATAGAATTTTTTATTAGTAATATTTTTAGTTACGTATACTCTTTCGCCATCATTAAATATTTTTCTCAATTTACCTTTATAATGTTTAGCCTGTAAGGACTGGTTACGTTTTACAGTTTGCGTTAGGTCTGTGGATGAGGATGATGATGTGTTACCCGGGTTCAATAAGTCTAACTTCGAGCGTAAGGGGCGGCCATATACTAACTCCGCTGGCGATTTTTCAGTGGTACTGTTTTTAGAATTTCGATAATCAAATAATAATTTAGCTATCTGTAACTGCGTTAGTTTTTTATTAGGGTTGCTTAAAATAATTGCTTTAATGCCTTTTTTTACAATTTTCACCATACTTTCCGCCTGGCCGTTACTAGACGGGTGATAAGCCGGTGAAAATAAATGATTAATTCCATTTAACATACAAAATCTATTAAATTCCTCAGACGTAAAAGAACTACCGTTGTCTGTCACCAAGGTATGCGGTACGCCTACCCTAGAAAATAAATCATATAACTTTTCAATAACGGCCTTTGTACCATACGATGACGTCATCGTATAACATTCCACCCATTTACTGTAAGCATCTACCGCAATCAAGTACACCTGATTATTAAACGGACCCAGGAAATCCAAATGAATTCTATAGAAAGCATGAGGTGGATGTGGCCATGGAGCCAGCGGCGCGTGCGGAGGTGCTGGCCGTAAAGCACAGCACACCTGACAAGAAGCCGCAAGCTTTTCCAGTTCGCGGTCAATGTTCGGAAACCAAAACCGTTTACGCACCTCTGCCTTCATTTTCACTATGCCAAAATGTGAACTGTGTAGCTCGTTACAATTTTTTTCCCTCAGAACTACTTACCGGTAATACCACCTTATGGCCACGCATCAGCAAACCTTTATCATAAGATAGTTGATAACGACAATTAAAGTATGGAATGATAGAAACATCAACAATTTTCTTCGGCCATCCTCTATTAACGAATTGGATTACTTTACGTAATGAGCCATCACTCTCCGTTTCACGCCTTAATTCTTGCAAAGTAACTGGCAAACTTCCTTCGACCACAAAATTAACGTAGGTCGCACGATCAAGTCGCTCCTCCCGCACGTCTTCGCACCCCTCGCGCAACGTTGGACTCGGTGCAGGCGCACGTGATAAGAAATCCGCCCTATTATCTTTACTACTTATGTACTCTATAACATAATTGTACGCTGACATAAAAATAGCGTACCTTTGAAGTCTATTTGCAGTCACTTCTGGAATACCCTTGTGAGGAGCAAAGATCGCTAAAAGCAGTTTATGATCAGTCCTTAGCAAAAACGGATGCACTCTGCCATATAAATACTGATGAAAACGCCTTATGCCAAAAATAATTGCCGTCGCTTCTTTTTGGATTTGTGCATAATTTTTTTCTGCTGACGTTAAGGTCCTTGAAGCGTAGCAAATTGGCCTTTCGAGTCCCTCCTTACCCTTCTGTGATAAGATTGCACCCAAACCACAAGGTGAAGCATCAACTGTTAGAATTAACTCAGCATCAGGGTCGAAATGAGCTAAAATTTTATCTGATGCCAGAACATTTTTAATTTTGGTAAATGCCAAATCATGAATTGTGGTCCATTCCCATTTGACATTTTTATGTAATAATTTGTACAATGGACTCATAATTGCTGATGCTTCTGGAATAAAATTCCGGTAATAATTTGCGAGCCCTAAAAACGACTGCAATTGCGTTACATTTTGTGGAATTGATGCATCTAACACCGCACTGACTTTTTCTGGAGACTTTCGAATTCCTCTACTATCTATAATGTGCCCCAAATAATTGACTTGGCTTTTGAAAAATTCACACTTATTTTTTTGAATTGTTAAACCTGCGTCCTCCAATCGTTCTAGAACCGCAATCAATCTTTTTTCATGTTGTGTTTTGTCGGACCCTGTTACTAAAATATCATCTAAAAAATAAACTACCCCTTCAAGCCCAGCTAAAACACATTCCATTGCCCTAGCAAATATTGCAGGTGAACTAGCCAACCCAAAACATAACCTAGTGTGCACAAACATTCCACGGTGGGTATTTATACAGGTTAAACCCTGTGACTCCTCCTTAAGCATGAACTGGTTGTATGCCATTGAAAGATCCAACTTACTAAACTGAACGCCTCCATGCAACTTTGCAAATAATTGGTCCACTGTAGGTAATGGGTACTTCTCGACCACTAATTGTTTATTCACTGTGACCGAAAAATCTGCACAAATTCTAACACTTCCATCCTTTTTAAGCACTGGTACAATTGGTGACGCATACTCTGAATGTTGCACCGGTTTTAACACACCAATACTAACAAGGCGATCTAATTCCTTATCAATTTTTTCCCGTAAAGCAAAAGGAACGGTCCTTGCTTTAAAAAAAATTGCTTTGGAGTCTGGTTTTAGACGTAATTCTACCTTATACTTATTAAATTTACCTAACTCTCCAGAAAACACTGTAGGAAATTTGGACACCAGATTATTAATAATTCTATCATCACTATAATGCAGTGACACTGAATTAACCGTCTTTATTAACTGCAAATCAAACTTACTAATAAAATCACGACCTAATAACGGCGGTCGGCCATTACGCGCTACAAAAATATCAAGAAAGCGCGTATCACCACTATAACAAACCTCCACATTAAAAGAACCAACCGTATCTAAAGGATTCCCCGTGTAGCTTCGAAATACATCCTCGGTAACAGACAACGGAATATCTTTAAAATAACGATTATAAGTTTGCTCAGAAATAATGCTTATTGGAGAACCACTATCTATTTGAAACTCCAAAACCTGCCCGTTAACCCTCACGCACTCCATCATGGGTTCACCCCTTTTACTACAAATATTGAAACAAAACTTACCATCGTCGTCCTCATCCACTTTACCTTCTTCTATATGATTAACTTTCCCGTCAAAAGTGCACATCCGACGTAGATGGCCTTTCTTTGCACATTTTTTGCACTTGTAATTTTTGAACCGGCACTGATTGGACTTGTGATTGGAATACCCGCACACACTGCACTTTTCCTTGATAGCGAACACTGTATCCGACGAAAACGTCGCGACGCCACCGGTGACACCAGCGCCCGTGACACGTCCCGCCGACGCGGAAGCAGCGCGGCGCGCACACCGGACACTTTCAGCTAACTCCACGGCCTTTGACAACGTGAGGTCTTGCTGATCTTGCGCGAAGAGCTTGTCACGCTCGTGACCCGCGACCATTCCCATGATAAACTTATCCAGCAACGCTTCCTCCAAATTTTTAAAACCGCAGTGAGCCGCCAATCCCCTAATTCTAGCCGCCCATTGAGTATGACTTTCATCTGACCGCTGCGAAGCTGCATAGAATACCGACTTTTCTGCAAAACTGAACCGCTTCGGTACAAAGTGATCTTGCAACAATTTCACTATCTCGTCGTATTCAATTTCCTCTAGCTTCTTAGGCAACGCCAAATCTCTTGCCAGCATATACGTAGGTTCGCTGAAGGCACTAATAAGTACCGCCCGCTTTTTGACCTTAGCTTTTTCGTCCATAAGATCATTCGCAATACACCACTGTTCAAACCGAGACACGAAACTGACCCAGTCCTGTGACATGTGGTCAAATTGCGTTAAAATTCCCACCAAATTTGACATTTTCACACGAAAACAATTAATTTTCGGCTGCGCCACGTGTTAGATATCGCGAAGGCGGGGAAGCGGGGATAGACAACCATCAAACGCGCTAGCAATTTGCATACTGATTTTATTCGGAAACTGGTTCGCCGGGGACGCAGCCACCGACACGCACACATATACACAACAGTTAGGGTAGGTGTATGTTACAATGCCCTGTTCAGCCGCAGCAGTTGCCTCCTTCCAGCTGTCTGCCGAAAACAGGATTGCAAGATAAGCGGTGACACCGTATCGAAGGCCTTCGCTAAGTCTAGGAAGACTCCACTGCAGGCCCGCCCGTTGTCTAAAGTGTCCGAGATTTTAGCCAGCAAGAGATTGACAGCGTCCTCCGTTGACTTTGCCCTTCGGAACCCAAATTGAAGTGGACTAAGGCCTGTATTTATAATCAGCTCTCAAGAGTGGCAGGGAGTTTGAGTTCGTATCAGAAATGTCATTTCAGTACAAAACGGTCTGTCAAATCCATACTTAATATTGCTCTCAATCTTGAGATTGCTTTATAAATACGAGCCTAAGAATATCATTTTTCTCTAAATATGTCGCCAACCGCGTGTTTACTACCTTTTCTAGAATTTTAGAAAATATTGGGAGCAGTGAAATTGGGCAATAGTGTGAAGGTTCATCTTATTTTTTTTTTTTTTTTTGTTATGGCACTAGAATAACTTTGTGCCAGTGTCAAGTTAAAAAGGTAGGGAAACAAACGCGGAAAGGAATGGGAAAAGACAAGGAAAGTTGGGAAAGTTAGGTTAACCTCCCTTGTGGATTGGAACTACAGCGGCGTGTTTCCAGCACTCTTGAAAATTGCCCAAGGACATACTTAAATTAACAATATGAGTCTAACTCATACTCCACCCAGGCTCCACGATATAGGGGCAAATTTTTTGGACTAGCTTGGATTGAATACCATCGATACCACCAGCACTATCAGGATTCAGTTGTTTAATTATCTATACTTATAAAATCGTTTGTCCTTACTGACTGATTGACTGATTCATCAACGCAGAGCCTAAACTACTAAAGCTAGAATCATTAAACTTAGAGAGCAAGTTCCTCTTATAACGTAACCTTACGGTTAGCCGCCATTTCTGGAACTCCCTTTTTGCCACCAAAAATCGACAATAGGGGCTTATGATCCGTTCTTAATAAGAACGGAACCGTACTACCATATAAATAATGGTGAAACTTTTTGATAGCAAACACAATTGCCGCCGCCTCCTTCTGAATCTGAGCATAATTGCGTTCCGCCTTCGACAAAGAACGGGAAGCGTAAGCTACCACGCGCTCGGTGCCGTCCGGCTGCCGCTGCGCGAGCACTGCGCCCAGGCCGGCCGGGCCCGCGTCTGACGTCACTACAGTTACCAGGGCCGGATCCCAGTGCGCTAGAACACGTTCCGAAGCTAATTCCCGTTTTATTATTTCAAACGCTTCTTTCTGAGCTTTACCCCACACCCATTTCTCGCCTTTTTTAAGTAGTAAATGTAAAGGCTGCAACACACTAGACGTATTCGGAACAAAACATCTATAATAATTTACTACTCCTAAAAAAGATTTCAACTCCTTTACATTCTGAGGGCATTTACTTTGTAAAATAGCCTGAACCTTTGCCTATGACTTATGCAAACCTTTGCTATCTATCACAAACCCTAAATATTCTACAGATTTTTTAAACAGCTCACATTTGTCGCTTTTTAATCGCAAGCCTGCATCCTGCAACCTGCTTAAAACTTCTTCCAGCCTTCTCAAATGAATCTCTCTATTGGGTCCTGTAACTAAAATATCATCTAAAAAGATACAAGTACCTTCTATATCTCCTAATAATTGCTCCATAGTCCTTTGAAACTTAAATGGTGCTGAATTCAAACCAAAAAATAAGCGATTATAGCGAAACACCCCTTTATGTGTGGAAATACACGTCAAGTTCTTGCTCTCCTCGTCCAATTCCAGTTGATTGTAAGCTCTGGATAAGTCTAATTTAGAAAATTCTACCCCACCATGCAATTTGGCAAATAAATCCTCTATACGCGGTATCGGATAGTTTTCCGTTAACAAAATTTTATTTAGCGTAACCGAATAATCTCCACAAATTCTTACGCCCCCGTCGGGCCGCAACACCGGCACAATAGGTGTAGCTACCTCTGTGTGTTCCGCCTTCTCCAAAATACCTAACTTTACTAACCGTTGTAACTCATCCTCTACTTTGCTTTTCAAAGCTAACGGTACTGGCCTAGGCTTAAAAAATCTCAGTTGAGCATCCGGTTTAATTTTTAAACTTATCTTACCTTTATTAAACTTGCCTAGTTCGTCCCTGAACAGTGTAGAAAACTTTTCTTTTAACATGAGTTCCGCATCCCCATTTGTTTGCTGTAAATGATTGCAATCCAAGGTACACAGACCCAAATTAAATGCGCTTATTAAATCCCTACCAAGTAAGGTCGGTTGACCGCTCTGAGTATTGATAGCAAACAACCTAATCATCCTAGACCGGTTTTCGAACGTCACAGGTAAAAGCAAATAACCAATCGGGTAAATCTTACTACCGTTATAACAATTTAAAGTAACTTTACAAGGTTTTAACTTATACCTACTAAAACAAGCCTGATATGTGTCAGTAGGTAAAACGGAAACTGCGCTGCCGCTATCAACCTCACATAATATGTGTGAGTTACCTATAACTACCATCTGTTTCATAGGCTGACTATCCTTGCACTCGATACTAAACAAATCAAAGTTACCTTCAATTAGGTCATCGCCCTCCTCCGCTGCACCTATGTAAAAATTACTTATTACATTACTGCCCTCAGAAGGAAAAAAACCATAACTCCATCCTAGCATGTTTCGCGTGAGATGCAAAAGACTTTCGACGATCATAACTTTTTGACAAATAAACTTTATCGGGTACAGGTTTTTTTAAAAGGAAGCATTTTATTTCTTTTATTTTTTAATTTACACAGCTTTTGCTTATTTTGAATAGTTTATTTTATTTTAATGAAAATGTTTTTTTCGCTAGCATTGATTAGTGATTTTGTACAGTAATACGAAGGAAAAAAACCATAAGTGCAAATCAATCCATACTAATAATACAAATGCAAAATGAACTCTGTCTGTTTGTTGTTCTTTTACGCCTAAACAGCGGGACAGATTTAAATGAAATTTGGCATGGGGATTCGTGTTAACCTGGCATCGGACATAGGCTACTTTTTACCGCGGGAAAATACTTCATTCTCATAAGAAAACTCATTTAACGCGGGTGAAACCGTAAGCAAAGCACAAAAGCTGGAGACCCACAAACTCACTGACTGATTGACATAATTGTTCTAAAAGTCGTGTATGAAAAAAGTGCGCGGGTACTTCCGGTGAGTATGGAAAAAGTCCGAAATCTTGAAAAACTGCTCCTCATCATAAAGTGACCCTACGGCCTGGCAAAACTATAGGTGATAGAGAGATGGTTCTTGAACTAACTTTAGAGCCAACCTGGGCAAATTCACTTCGAGGTGAAAAAAATTCAAAATGGCGGAAAACAAGATGGCCGCCATACAAAATAAAAAGACGAATATCTTCGAAACGGTTAAAGATAGAGGGGAGGTGCTCAAAGGAATGTCACAAAGGATGATGGGGGTCAATTGCTGGTGGTCACGAAAATCCAAGATGGCGGATCCAAAATGGCGGCTTAAAAAAATTTTGCTCAATCGCGATGAAATTTTGCATGCGGGTGGTCCTCGAGGAGCTGTTTCGATATTTCTCGTTTTTTTTGTATATTTTTATTTTTAAAGATGGCCGCCATACAAGGGTTTTTTGTATAAGGAGCTTTTTTTGGGTCCGGCTAGGCAACTTTTGGTGAATTACAAAATCCAACATGGCGGATTCAAGATGACGGCCGGTAGTCAAAACTTTGTCAAGTTGCTCCGATTCGGCTCAAAATCGATATCTGGGGGTTTTTCGGGTCATTGATTTTATTTTTATGGATTGTTTTGTGACTCTATCATTTTTCTAGATGGCCGCCATACAAAATTTTGTTGATAAATCATGTATTTCATTTCATTATATCGCAGAATCTATTGCAGGTTGGTTGCTAGTTTCTTTAGAGCTATTGTAGGTGTGTGTTAGGACAAAAAATATGTTTGTAAAAATCCAATATGGCAAAATCAAGATGGCGGCCGGGCGTCAAGTTGCTCCGTTGAGGCTCAAAATCGATGTCTGGGAAGTTTTGGGGTTGCTGATTTTAGATTTTAAGTTTGTTTTGTGACTCTGCTATTTTTCAAGATGGCCGCCATACAAAAATTACTTTTGACACGCGGGCTGCTTTAGCTGTGGGCTTATTCAAAAACACTCTAGGGTTCGGCGAGTCGGTTGCGGTGAGTCGTCCCTCACAGCTTCGCTGTTCGGCGACGTCACCGCTCGGACAGGAAGGGTGGTGCTTGGGGGGGGGGGGGTCTAAGTGGGCTCGCTACGCTCGCACTTATTCAAAAACACTCTAGGGTTCGGCGGGTCGGTTGCGATGAGTCGTCCCTCACAGCTTCGCTGTTCGGCGACGTCACCGCTCGGACAGGAAGGGGGGTGCTTAGGGGGAGGTCTGAGTGGGCTCGCTACGCTCGCACTTATTCAAAAACACTCTAGGGTTCGGCGGGTCGGTTGCGGTGAGTCGTCCCTCACAGCTTCGCTGTTCGGCGACGTCACCGCTTGGACAGGAAGGGGGGTGCTTGGGGGGGGTCTAAGTGGGCTCGCTACGCTCGCACTTATTCAAAAACACTCTAGGGTTCGGCGGGTCGGTTGCGGTGAGTCGTCCCTCACAGCTTCGCTGTTCGGCGACGTCACCGCTTGGACAGGAAGGGGGGTGCTTGGGGGGGGTCTAAGTGGGCTCGCTACGCTCGCACTTATTCAAAAACACTCTAGGGTTCGGCGGGTCGGTTGCGGTGAGTCGTCCCTCACAGCCTCGCTGTTCGGCGACGTCACCGCTCGGACAGAAACAATTAATGCGCTTATTTATTGACAAATAATCACAAACCATGAATTGGAACGTTTATATTTTTTTTTTGCTGTCATTTGCGTTCCGTTTCATGTTCATACAAATTAAAAGTAATCACTGCAACGCAAAATAACGTTCCGTTACACGTAAATTAAAACACGTGTAAAAAAAAACTACGCATCTCCGCGGGGTGAGGGGGGTGTCGATTGAAAGGGGTAACCAACCCCTATAAAAATTAACCCTTAGCAAGTCCAAATTCGGGATCCGAATATCTAATGCCAACCCGTGTTCTCAAGCCCGAGAACAAACCTGTCTCTCAACACTGTGTCTAGCTCCTTAGTAAATCCACAATACTGAGCTAATCTTCGCACTCGCGCCGCCCAATCTGCCAAGTCTTCCCCAGCTCGTTGTTTCGCTTCGTAAAACTTGTACCTTTCAGCGAAGGAACACTTTTTCGGTTGGAAATGAGCGTCAAATTTATCACAAATGACCTTGAACTCCAAATTTTCCAACTCATCCGGGAAGGCTAGGTCCCTTGCGACGCGGTAGGTGTCCTCCACCAATGCAGTGAGAAGCAGCGCCCGCTGCTTAATTCCAGCTTTGTCGGTTTCCGCAGTAATATTATTAGCCGTACAATACTGCGTGAAACGACGCTTGAATATACTCCACTCGTGAACATGGTGGTCGAACGTGAGCGAGCCGCCGAACAATGCACTCCCGCTTGGTGCACTTTCATCACCCATGATGTTTCACCGCTACACCGTACTATTAACGCGTGAATAACACTTCTCGTCGCCAAAATTATCCTGTTTAGGGATAATTAGGAATAAAACCCCGAAAAACTGTATAGGCGCTATAATGTTCGGCAACAGACTAAAGAATTTACAAACACCTTCATACAATATTTCTCAAAAAGTACCTACAGATACTACACTATATTAGTGTAGGTAAAAAAAATCGTTCTATTACCTTAGAAAAAATTATTTTATTTTTATATTCCCGAAAATCCCGAGATTTGTCAGATTTAATCCAACGTTCGGGATCCGACTTTCATTTTGGAACAAATTTCGGGATCCCAGGATTAAATCCTCTACTTCTTGCCCTTCTTGCCCCGCTTACCGAATAAGCCAAAGCCAAAGCCCCCCTTGCCCTTCAACGCCTTCTTGACCATCCGGGAAGAAATTCCCTTCGTCTTGCGTTTCTTGCCCTTCCTGCCCTTATTGCCTTTCTTTAACTTATTTTTCTGCTTTTTCGTCTTTCTTCTCTTTTCCTTCTTGCCCTTCTTGCCCTTTTTACCACATATACTCTTGTTCAAACCAGTCATCAACTTAGATTTTGCCGTATTGAATATATTTTTGATTTTTTTAGTCAGAAACTTTGCACCTTCTTTTATATCATTAGCGGTATCACCGATTTCTTCAAATCCTTGTATACCTTCTAGAATATTATTAGCGGTAGTAACGAATTGTAATAGTTTTGATATACTTGGTAGAATGCCTTTGAGAGTATTGACAAATTCTAGTAATCCGTTATCAATTATTTCTTTACCATAATTTATTGCATTTTCAAATGACTTAATTATACTGAATGCCTTTATGAGAGACTGAACATCAATTTTTTTTCCTTCAGGTTGACTTTCTTTATTGTTTTTATGTTTAAATTCTTTTCCTGATTCTATCAGTTTTTTGAGTGTCTGTATATTTTTTACAGTTGCATGTATTATGTCATTAAAACCAACAACAAATTGTTTTGTTTCGTCAAGCAACTCAGTCGCAGTACCAGCTGAATCCAAGCCTGTCTCTTTTAAGTTATCCACTATTTTAATTCCAGAAGAATCTCTTTTTTCTTGTTTCAAGTTCTTGTTTCCTTCCAGTTTGAATGAATTATCTATGCAAAGTTTCTGACTAAAAAATCAAAAATATATTCAATACGGCAAAATCTAAGTTGATGACTGGTTTGAACAAGAGTATGTCATCTGAGATTCTTGTTCAGGGAATACAGCTCTAACATAATATGCAGCTTCTGGCTTAACAGCTACTACATTAAATTCTTGTTCAGCTGTTGCCTTGCGTAATAATTTTCCTTTGGGTATTGCTTTATGGTAAGGTATAGGAGCTACGTCCTCATAATTTTCCTCGTACGATATATTATACTGAGGGTATGTTAGGAAGAGATAATTTATCAATTCTTTAAGTAAATCTTTTTTATAATCTTCTGTTATAGCTGCATAGTTACGTTGTAACAATCCCCTGCGATTTTTACGATAATTTACGAAGATTAAAGAACAGACGTTAAAGTATTTCAGTAGTTTAAAATCAAACACTTGCCGCTTATGTAAACATAATTTAGCGCAAGGGCCAGTACCGGCGATTTTAAGTCCTGGGTGTATTTGCTGCGTCTTTGCCAGAGCCTCCAACGATGAGTACGGATACAGATCGGTGCCGCAAAAAACGTTTGAACTTGCCGTTGCTCCCACAAATAATATAACGAAAAAAAAGCCATAGAAAATCCCCATTATAGAAACTTTTTCAATAATATGTACTCACAAACTCTCGGCCCACAGAGAAATGAAAGATAAAATTATTGAACATTAATTACGGCGTAAATTTCTAATTAAAAGCAATTCGTTGCACCTTGAAAATTCGCGCACAAAGGGTTCCGTACCATTATCCATAAAATAAATACGGGTAATCAAGCAAAAAATTGGCAAAGAAATCACGGTTTTGTATGGGAGCCCTTAAATATTTAATTTATTTTTATTTTACTATTTACTTTTAAAGTTATTGTACAACTCATGTTCTGTGAATAATATACAAGCGTTTTGTTGCAATGCTCGGAGGACAGATCACAGTCTCTTTCCCTTTCTTCATGACGCCAGCGTAAGATTCCTTATTATGAGTTGTAGTAACAGCACTGTGCGTTGCCTTCATGCAGGTTTTCAGGTCCTCAATGTGATCATTAACGTCATTTTCCTTGTAGTATAAGGTCTCGATTTGGCTGTGGGCTGATATAAGTTTCTGCTTTACAGACTGGTATTGCACAGCCATTTGCGATGCTCCACCCATAACATTTCTACAAATGTTCGATATTTTCAGCTTTTGTTCTGAATTAAGCCTACTGGCTTCACTAATAGTGCAAACTTCGGAAAGAGCATTTTCTATTGTTGACAGCCATTTTCTAATTTCTGGGGTCGAAATTAACTCCAAAATAGGTCCGTCAGAGACGTGCCCGGCCCCGGCCGGGGTAGAATGAACGCTGTTGGGAGCACTCATATTATTTACTTATTTGATACTGCATAACACAGTATTCAAATCACTCACTTGCACACTTGTAGAAGCGCTGACACAAGAGTTTATATTGACCTCGTCACATTTAAAACAATAAAATATTGATTTGCGAAAATAAAAAACACGTCCGCACGTAGTAACGGCTCGGCTGGTAAAAAACTGCTACTACAATAACCACTGATGCTGGGTGATTATCATCTTGATTTTTTGCTTTGATTTTGCTGTAGATAACACAAGCGTAGGCATTCTCTGATGAATCCATGTAACTCAGCCTCGTATTTATGAAGCGATCTCAAGATTGAGAACAATATTGAGTATGGATTTGACAGATCGTTTTGTACTGAAATGACATTTCTGATATGAACTCAAATTCGCAGTCACTCTTGAGTTGAGAGCTGATTGTAAATACGGGCCTAAATGTTATCTTTCTCGTGACTTTGTAGCCATCTTGGAACCTGTAGTGTATTGATTTCTACTAGGTCTTGCTTTATTTTCGTCCACTCGTTGATTATTGATCCATTGAAAATCTTGCTGCCAGATTGATTGGAACAGTAACTTGAGTTTTGTTGTTACAGGACACAACCATCCAAGTGGGTCGAAAATTGTTGATATGTCTGATAGAAGTGAGCGTTTTGTTGCTGGTTTTTCTGATTCTGTGCTTATTTTCAGCTGAAACGTAAACACATCTTCGTGTGGATTCCAACGGAGCCCCAATGTTTTTGTGCCTGACTCTTGATGCTTGAAATCGAATGCTTGCTGATTGCTGTCTGCTGTGCTCACCTCTTTGAGAAGCTCAATGTCGTTGGAGCACCATTTTCTTAGGTTGAAACCCCCTGACTGAAGCAAGTTAATTAAATATGTTTTTAGTTTCATTGCTGCTGCGTGGCTATGCGCGCCACTAAGAAGGTCATCCATGTAAAAATCTTGGTCATGAACTTTTGCTGCTTCAGGATAACGCTGACCTTCATCTTTTGCTAATTGCTTGAGTGTTTTCATCGCGAGGAAAGGCGCAGCCTTCAAACCATATGTGATGGTGGTTAGCACATAGGACTTTAGTGCTTGGTTTGCTGAGTCCCTCCATATGATTTTTTGATAAATTTGATCATCTTCGTGACATAGAATTTGTCGAAACATTTTTTCTATATCAGCAGTGAAGGCGATTTTGTATTGCCTCCACTTCAAAATCAATGTTAGTAAATCTGCTTGTAAATTGGGCCCACTGTACATCAAGTCATTCAGACTGAAGCCCGAGTCTGTTTCTGCTGATCCATTGAAGACGACTCGCAAAATAGTAGTTATAGCTTGTAAGCGTATGACGCAGTGATGCGGGCAATAATGGGGTCTATTCAGCTCTGGCGTGTCGAGCGCCTTATCTTGACTTTGACAGAACTTTGTATGGAAGACGTCATCACTCGACGCTGCCAAATTTTTCGCTTTGTTTGTAAACAAACAGATGTCAAGTTGCGTATGATAAGGTACGACCACGCTTTAAATTCGCGTGGTGAAAAAAGGAACTTACGCTGCCACCTTTAGATTTGACATTGATTTGATAGTTCTTCTTGTACTGCTGCGCCTCCGCCCACGTTCATTGAGAACCGTATCAAACTGAGATTTTTTGTTCCTTTCTACAATTTATTTTTTATTAAATTCGTTTTTTGTCTATGATATCGGTAATTTGATGATAATTTGACAACCCAAAATTGTATTATTTACCGTAGTATTTACCTTTATTTTCGACAAGCACTCGACAACGAGCCAGGCGACGATTAGGTGCCTTTGCAAAGGCGAATGGGTCAATATTATGTATTAAAAGTATTATTATTATTTTATTTCTTATATCATATATCATCTATAGGTTATCATTGATATTATGGGTAAAATGCACCACTTTGCACAAAGTGGTTTAGACGATACGCCCACTTGCAAAATTATCTATCTTTTACACGAAATTTGGTGCCGTCGCAAAGGCGAATGGGTCAAAATTATGAATTAAAAGTATTATTATTACTATATTTTTCCTATAATATATTATGATCTATAGGTTATCATTGATATTATGGGAAAAATACACCACTTAACACCAAGTGGTTTAGAAGCAACGCCCACTTGCAAAATGGTCTAAAGTGAAATCCATAATTAGAGAAAGCAGTTTGACAATTGCAGTGTTACCATTTCTCAGAAAAAAAAAATAGTGTTGGGGTAAATGTCGATGTTTCACTATCGATATGTGTAGGTTGAACTGATTTACTACTTAGTACACGAATTGCGTGCGAAAACCGCAACGCTAAGTTTGAAGCCGATTTGCATAATAAGCTGCTAGACTCCACACTTAGCGTCGCGGTTTTGGCGCGCAATTCACGCACTAAGTGTAGAGCAGGCTTAAGGGAAAGCTTCCCGCAAACTGAGAGGGGTTGCAAAGAATTTGAACAACTCTCACCAGGAAATACTTTCAGGAAATGAATAAAATATTTGGCTTTTCCATACAAATTGTCACATCGAGGTGGTCATTTTGTATGGGAAAGTAAAAAAAAATATTTCCTGATAAATAATAAAGTAAGTTGTTTAGATTCGTTGGCTGAGCAACCCTATCAGTTTGCGGGAAGCTGTACCTTACACCCCGTATAGCCATTGAAGTAACGCTTTACTTCACTTACCGGCTACTGCTGCGGGGCCGTAACGTAACTAAACTGCAATACAAACGTATTGGTGCGTAACTAATAATTTTAGAAGTTCTCCTGCGAACACTTTGTTGCTACAAACACCAAATAATCAGACGACATCCTTATTCAGTGGGTGCAATATTTTTATCGATTACTCAAAAGCCTAGATTCCAAACCTGAAAATATTTATTTTATCGATACGTACAGCACTGGTCGAAACATGGTATCACCAGCTGTCAAACTACTTTCTCTAATGGTGGCGTTGATTTTAGCTTTTACACGACCACTTAGTAGGCACATTATGTATGATTAATGACATAATGAGAAACACCACCCTCCCAACTGGAATTAGGCGCCAAATATCATCAAACAAATTTTTTTTTATTTTATTTTATTTTTTAATATGAGCCACTACAAGTCCATTTCAGGACATGGGCCTCCTCTTGTTGGAGGATAATTGCCTTTCTTGCCACGCTTGGCAGGTGGGTTGCTGCTGTCCAGATCCATTTCATAAATTTAACTGTCGGATTTTACGGCATCCGCGGGAAGAGATGGAGAGATGCTATTCTAATCTGGTATTTGACGCAAAATTATTTGCTGTAGCCCGATCCACCGTCAACTCGTCTGTCATCACTGGTCTGTCTAATGGTCAGAGTCTGAACCTTTTGCCCCTGATCAAGAAATCGTAAAGTTTGCTTTAAATTGGTTTCATTGCTCTCACGTAAAGTTGTGATTGAAGGCTGGCTCTTGAGTACTTAGTTAAGACAATACAGGCTGAATCACCTAACGCCTGCCAAAAAAGATAAATCTGTGCTTCGGAGGGCACGGTAATCCGTCGGTTTGGTCTCATTTGCTAACACGAAATAATGTGAATGTAATAAAATTAAATTACTGCTTTAAATATAATTTATTACACCGAGATTCATCGGTTTTTATAGATTTTCTATTTTATTACGAAACTGAACAACTTTAAAACATATTTGGCTTTCTCAAACAAATGATGTCAGGGGTTCTAAGTTTTGGGGTAATGACCTATTTTTTGCATATTTGGACCTATGTATGTTCTCTGGGGAAAGTTGTTCAGTTTCATGGCTAGCTACGTTGAGTTGATTCACATCACATCCTCAAATTTGGTCAGCCAATCATTGTTTGAGTGAATTATTTATGTTAATCACACTAACCAGTGGTAAATTATGTATTAGTGTCCAAGTGAAACTAAATCAACGTTATGGATTTAATGATCTAAACTTATAAAATCGTTTGTCCTTACTGACTGACTGACTGACTGACTGACTGATTCATCAACGCAGAGCCTAAACTACTAAAGCTAGAATCATTAAACTTAGAGAGCAAGTTCCTCTTATAACGTAACCTCCCACTAAGAAAGGATTTCCGGATTTTCCCTCCCTAAATGGGTAAAAAGGGGGGTTGAAGTTTGTATGAAAGTCCGTCAATTTTGAAGGTAGGATCTTCAAATTTTGTGTTTAGGCTAATGATTAAAAAATAATTTATACGTGTTTCAGCATTTTTGCATTTTTTACCCCTAAGAGGGTTAAATACGGGATGGAAGTTTGTATGGAAATTCCGTCAATTTTGAAGGCAGGATCTTCCAATTTTGTTTTTGGGCTAAAGATTTAAAAATAATGAAACGTATTTCAGCGTTTTTGTATTTTCCACCCCTAAGGGGGTTAAATAGGGGATGGAAGTTTGTATTGAAATTCCGTCAATTTTAAAGGTAGGAACAGCGCGGGAACTCAATCCCACGGGAAAACTCTTTGCTGCGGGTGAAACCGCGGGGCGGAAAGCTAGTAATAAAATAAAACTGAAAATATTTTGATCATTTATTTCAAGAAAAATATAATTTTCATTCGCACGCACTACAATTAAGCTGTTAGTACACGTACGTACACTTAGGCCGGTATTTATAATCAGCTCTCAAGAGTGATAGCGAGTTTGAGTTCGTATCAGAAATGTCATTCCGGTACAAAATTACCTGACAAATCCGAACTCAATATTGCTCTCAATCTTGAGATCGCTTTATAAATACGAGCCTTAACTATGCCAATGTGCAAATCTGCTCTCAATATAATAGTTACAGATATTTGGTTCCATCTAGATTTTTGGGCCGATTTGGGGACCGGACGTCGATAAAAAGGATCATGCAAGGGTCGGAGTACTAGTTTGCTTTGATCAGCAGAGACTCCTGCTTCCTAAAATGGGCCGGGAGTCTGTGCCCTGAAATAAACTACCGCTGATTATTATGCGGTGGGATGAGTTGCATGGAAATGTTCGCACATCGAAATTGTCTGTATGTTGGATTGCTCTTTTTTTTTCTTCTTAGTCTTTTACTCTTGGCAGAGTGGTCGTGGCCGGGTTGGCAGGATTCTGTGTAGCCTGTCTCACGATGCATTGGCATCTAGTCCTATTACTGGCTTCGTGCGAACATTCGGTAATGGTATTCTTTAACACAGATTTTATCTGATCCGTCCATCTAGTTGGTGAGCGGCTGCGAGGCATTTTCCCCTCCACTTTTCCCTGCACCACCAGCAGTTCTATGGGGAGTTCTCGTTGCGCGTTATGTGACTGAAGAATTTTGGGATTCGTTGGTAAACTGTGTAAAGTCTACAGTGTAGAAGATAGTTGATTTCTAGATGTTTATTTCTAAATAATATACAGAAAATCTAATTTTTTAACTTGACTGACTGACTGACACTCAAGCTGACTCTAGCATAAAATGACAGGAGCTCGACAGGAGGTTCCGGAGATCACATGGTTCTAAAGGTTTTAAAATAAGGGTTTATGTGTGAATAAATTTGCAATCAATCATCATCAATCTGTCTTGGAGCCTTTGGGTAAAAACCAAAATACATATAGTTCGAGCACCGGAGCTTCCAGTACTATGGAGTAGAGTGCGTGAGATATAATGTCAAACCATTTCTACAAAAAAAATGTTTAGAGTGCTTAGGCAGAAAACATACTAAAAGTTCCAATATGTAGGAGGCTGGAAGACCAGGCGGGGGGCCCAAATAGGTCCCACTTTTAAGTTTTTTGCTTACCTACATATCAAAAATGGTGCGTTTTATGAAAAATCTTGCAAAGGCCTAAAAAATGCATATAAAACTTTTCTTCTCGGATCAATACTTAAAAAGATATAGCGAAAGAATTATGAACGATAATCTAAAATCTTACTGAATGATTAACGAACTCATCAACGCAGATCTTAAAGCTAGAATCATGAAATGAATATGCCAAGTTAGGCGAAAACGACACCCACCAACTGACACATATAGGGATCATCAAAATAGAACTGGTACTTCCCGTCAACCTATAAAGCTGGAAAATGGCAAGTGAGTCAGGTTTTGTAAGCAGATAAAGGAAACATTATCAAAACTTGAACAATCGAAGGTTCGGAGTACCTGGTGAGGTGAGTTAGCCTAAGTGCCCAGCTAAACAATAAAAGACACGAAAAATAGTCATGTAACTAGCACTGTGCCAAATATTTTGCTTTTAACATAAAGTGCAGTTTTATGTTTAAAACATTGTACCCTTAGAACTATTCAGCGCGAGAATCGCACGGCTTGCCGGCGGGCAGGCTGGCGGCGATAATGCTGGCGGCATGACCGGCGACAATATGCTGGCGGCACAGTGTTGGAGTGAAGGCCTTACGATGCAACGTTTTCAAGTTACCTACCAGGAATTAATGATTTTTGTCTTCGCTGGTAACTCGGGAAAAGCGCGTAAAGCTTGTTTTTCTTTCCATGCTGGACCGAGAGTAAAGTTTGCATACTAAATAAATTATAAGTAAAAAAACTTTTTAAAACAAGCTTTTATCTTTAATGCGCTAAAAAGAATAAAATAAAATTTTCCTTTTAAACTTTTACTATCAATTTACAACGTCATTACATAATTTTTATAATATAAAAGCTTGTCGCGAGATTTAACACAGGTTATGAGGTTAAGTATTTGATTTGTTTGTTTATCTACACAAGTTTTAAGCAATCTCGCGACAAGCTTTTATATTATAAAAATTATGTAATGACGTTGTAAATTGATAGTAAAAGTTTAAAAGGAAAATTTTATTTTATTCTTTTTAGCGCATTAAAGATAAAAGCTTGTTTTAAAAAGTTTTTTTACTTATAATTTATTTTTTACATTTTAGTCACACAACAACTACCTACTTCAAAAACACATGTGAATTAATTATTTAAAACAGATTAAAACTTTTCTTTTTCTGTGAGGGGGGCGGATGCGACCTCTTTCATCCCCCCAGTCGAGATGCATTGTAGCGGTAACAACTTCAAAAACTGTTTTTAATATTTTTTATTTTCTGAGGGGGCAAGCTCTCCTCAATCAAGATGCAGCATAGCGGCAACGACTTTAAAAACTATTTTGATTTTTTCTTTTTCCGTCTCTACCCCCCCTGCTACGTTGCCTACTTTAAAAACACATTTAAACTTTTCTCTTTCTGTGTAGAGGCAAGCCGACAAGGGGACTGGGGTAGTTGAGTCGAGATGCGCCATTGCGGTAACGACTTCAAAAACTGATCGAAATATTTATTTTCCTGTGAGGGGGGAAAGCCCCTCAACCCCCCAGTCTCACTACGTTGAGTACTTTCGAAACACGTTATGACTTTTCTCCTTCTGTGAGGGTGGTAAACCCCTCTCACCACCCCAAACGAGATACACCATAGCGGCAATGACTTTGAAGTCGTTTGGCGAACTGTTTTAAATATATTTTTTCCTGTGAGGGGCAAGCTCGTCATAATGTATAATAGAAACTGCTCAAGACAACAAATATAATGAGCCCACACTCGGCTATCGTAGTACTTTCGACGAAGCGGTTCCGAAGGCTATCTTTCGGCTTCATCATTAGACCCTCGTCATTATGTGTTATAGAATTTGCTCAAGAAAACAAATATAATGAGCCAAAACTCGACTATCTTAGCACTTTCGACGAGGTAGTTCCGATGGCTATCAGTCGGCTTCATCATTTGACCCTGGTCATCATGTGTAATAGAAAAGCCCGAACTCGGGTATCTTAGCACTTTCGACGAGGTAGTTCCGATGGCTATCAGTCGGCTTCATCATTTGACCCTGGTCATCATGTGTAATAGAAACTGCTTAAGACAACAAATATAATGAGCCCGAACTCGGGTATCTTAGCACTTCCGACGAGGCAGTTCCGACGGCTACATGTCGGCTTCATCATTAGACCCTCGTCATCATGTGTAATAGAAACTGCTTAAGACAACAAATATAATGAGCCTGAACTCGGCTATCTTAGCACATCGGACGAGGCAGTTCCGACGGCTACCTGTCGGCTTCATCATTTGACCCTGGTCATCATGTGTAATGGAAACTGCTCAAGACAGCAAATATAATGAGCCTAAATTGAGATATCTTATCACTTTCCATGAGGGAGATCCAGTGGATATCTGTCAACTCCATCACGAGATCAGCTTGATGATATCATAATATTGCATTGTCACCGGATTAACATAAGTGTGCAAAATTTCAGCTCAATCGGTTGAAGATAACTGCTTCAAAATTGAGTTGCAAGATTCCACCCGAACACACATAGTTAGTTAGATACAGTGCAAGTTAAATAAAAGCTTTAAAAAAAAAAAATTGAATGCGCCAGCTGCTTCGCCTTCCGGGCAGGCTATAAAAGCATGCAAGGGCTGAAGTATAATATTGTAATTTAGGCGATGGGCTGAGAATATAGAAGACGGACAAGGAGAGCCGACCCCATATAATGGGAATAAAGAAGCTGACAACATGTCACTGTAATATACAGATTTATCTTAAACAAACCTCAAACAAACGTAGAGGAACGAGAAACGACCTTTGTTTGGGTCGTTAACACTCTGTCTATCCCATTAGAGATACAGACGTGATAGTATGTATGTATGATCTTACCTATTCACTTACTTTTTTACGTCGAAAACTTGGCATTTTTTTACGTCGAATTATTTTCAGAGTAAACATCAATCAATCAATCTCATTAAACCTTGGCATTAAACATTATTAATCGGAAGTAGGTTTATTTATGAGTCTATAGTAGTCTATGATCGCTTATCTTGCTTCACTTTCACACTGTATTTGACGGGACCTGTCGAGCTTATGTCGAACGGCGTACGACTCGATGGGGCGAGGCGAGCGTTTTCGAGTAGAATAGACGCCACGGTGTTTTGCTTGCGTTGCACGGTTTCATATGACCCAATTCAATGTATTCCTTCATGAATGCTTTGTATGCTTCTGCTAGTTTATTGTTTTTGTGGAATTTTCTTTCTATTTTAAGAAATTGTGCAATAGCCTTTTGTTTAGAATCACCCAACTTTCCGTTTATATCGGGTCTAAGGCCTGTATTTATAATCAGCTCTCAAGAGTGACAGCTAGTTTGAGTTCGTATCAGAAATGTCATTTCAGTACAAAACGGGGTGTCAAATCCGTACTTAATATTGCTCTCAATCATGAGATCGCTTTATAAACACGAGCCTTAATGGCAGTCGCACAACATATTGTCTATCTTCTTGACGTCTGGTTTCTTTTTCGTACTGCTGTAGACAGTATAGATCTTCTGTAGACATATTTGATGAATCGTCAGGAATGTCTTCAATGGCCCAAAATCTGCTGATGTCATCGATGCTGTTTACAACGGCGTTACATTGATAAGATTTTAGTCTTCCACAAATTATCCACCCAAGGCGAGTTTTTATTGCCTAAGGCTGGTTTTTATTTCTGAATTTGATAAGTCCTTATGTCAACTCCGAATAGAATGTCAATCGGGCGACATACATTGAATTCTGGATCTGCCAATTGTAAGTTTTCAAGGCGAGACCATGATGGCCCTTTCTAAGTGATGGCCTTAGAGCATTAAATGGCCAGTTGAATGACTGATTAGGTAAATTGTCAACCACGTAATTTAGGATCTTTACTTCGGTGCTAAAGGTGTAATCGTTGTTTATAGCTGATGCAGTGATAATATGAATATAAACATATTGCCTTTGCAGTTGCTTTCCTTGATACCGAGTCCAACGATTTTACTATTGTCCTTCTGTCGAGGCAGGCCCAAGAGTTGAGAAGCATGTTCAGTAATAAGTGATATTTGCGACCCTGGGTCTATTAGGGCTCGCATTGTTAGTGACGTGCCATGTGCTGATAACACTCTGATAAGAGCAGTTGCTAAAAGCCTTTCTGCAATTTGATCTCGAGATCGAGACACGTAGGCCGCATGTTTACGTTGCGAGCTGCGTTCATTGCTGGTCGACGCGTCACTGTTGTAATGTGATACGCCATATGCTCCGTACAATAAGGTATTATGTGTAGCGTTGCATTGCTGACAACGTTTTGTAGAAATACATTCTTTGTTTTTATGCTCATAAAGACAGTTTTCACATAAATTGAATTTGTTCACCGTCTTGCGTCTGATTTCTGGCTTCATTTCTAGAAAGTTCTTGCAAAAAAATAAGCCATGTTTTTCGTTGAAAAGTGGACATTTCTTTTCTTCATGATGAAAAGTTTTGGCGTTTATATGATTGACGAATAGTACGGCTGTTAGCCGAAAAAGCTTGCACTCTCGCGTGATGGGATGAATGGGTCTCAGACTAGTTGTACACATCCTAAGATAACTTTTGAGATATGTTGCCCTGGTGGGTACACTCTATGGGTCTGCAGGCAGGGTCGGTTAGGTTACTATAGGAGCAATTACAGTATTTTAATGATATAGGAGTGGTGCTCGAACAAAGTTTGGAGCACACCCTGGTCAGATTCACATCGTGGTGAAAAAAATCCAAAATGGCGGAAAACAAGATGGCCGCCATACAAAATAAAAAGTCAGATATCTCCTAAACGATGAGAGATAGATGGAGAGTGCTCGAATAAATGTTATAGGAAATGATAGTGGGTAACTTTTAGTGATCACGAAAATTCAAGATGACGGATCCAAAATGGCGCCTTATAAAAAAAATGCTCCGATCAGGCTGCAATTTGGTTGTTGAGAGTTTATTGAAGTACTTATTCGATATTTATAGTTTGTTTTTCAAATCCACCGTTTTCCAAGATGGCTGCCATACAAGGGTTTTTTGTATCAAGAACTTTGATCAGGTCTGGCGTGGAAACAGTTGCTCGTAGTGGGAGTGCATAGTTCTATTCTGTATTTGAATGTGTTGTATTATTATTTCTGTGGTCCTCTCCCCCAATACGAGGAACTGTTTACGCGCCAGAATCGATTAAAGTTTCTTTAAATACAACGGTTTTTGTATGGGGAACTTTGATTTGCTCTGGTGCGAGAATATTATGTAGGAGTTAGGCAGGTGGATACTAAATTTTTTTTGGCTTGTAGAGCTTTTACTTATTTTACGATTTTAGCCCCTTACGAGCAAATATTCTTGCGCCAGAGCTGATCAAAGTTCCCCATACAAAAACCGTTGTATTTAAAGAAACTTTAATCGATTCTGTCACGTAAACAGTTCCTCGTAGGGGGGGAGAGGACCACAGAAATAATAAAACTACACATTCAAATACAGAATTGTACTATTCACTCCCACAACGAGCAACTGTTTCCACGCCAGACCTGATCAAAGTTCTTCATACAAAATACCCTTGTATGGCAGCCATCTTGGAAAACTGTGGATTTGAAAAACGAACTATAAATATCAAATTATTATTTCAATGACCTCTGACCAGCCAAATTGCAGCCTGATCGGAGCATTTTTTCTATCAGGCGCCATTTTGGATCCGCCATCTTGGATTTTCGTGATCACCGAAAGTTACCTACTATTATTCCCTATAACATTTATTCGAGCACTTTCCATCTATCTCTAATTGTTTCGGAGATATTCAACTTTTTATTTTGTATGGCGGCCATCTTGTTTTCCGCCATTTTGGATTTTTTTCACCTGGATGTGAATCTGACCAGGGTGTGCTCCATACTTTGTTTGAGCACCACTCCTATATCATTAAAATACTGTAATTGCTCCTATAGTAACCTAACCGACCCTGCCTGCAGACCCTTAGAGTGTACCCACCAGGGCAACATATCTCAAAAGTTACCTTAGGACGTGTACAACTAGTCTGAGACCAATTCAACCCATCACGCGAAAGTGCAAGCTTTGTCCTGATTTTGATCCTTAACAGCCGTACTAGAAGGGCTTGTTCGATGTTTTTGATAATTTTTGGAGTACGGTGACTTCTTAGGTTCTTGATGCTGCTGGTTTGATTTAGGAGTTTCTTGTTTGCGTCGTGATGATTCTAATGACGTAAACTTGCCTTCTAAGAATTCCATTAATTCAGTTAGTACTGGCAACTCTCGTGGCGCCTTAAGCAACTCTAGATAGTCCTTGTGTGTGTCGGCGTCCAATTTCTGCGTGGTAAATGCACTAATAAAGGGTCCCACGACGACGTGTCTACGCCAAGATTTTTGATAGCGTACAAACATTCGTTGGTCGTATCGTATCGTGGATCTTCTTGATAGATGCTGATGATTGAAATTGCATTATGGGCAAGTTAAGGAGAGTGTTGATATGAGATGTAAAAATCAACTTCTTATTATTGTATCGATGGTTAAGAATATCCCAACATGTTTCATAGTTGTCGGAACTGATTGATAAGTGCTGTATAAGCTTTTCAGCTTCTCCCTTAACTTTTCCTTTCAGGAACTGCATTTTCTGTGCGTTTGAAAGCGAAGCGTTGGTGTGAATGGCCTCTGTAAACAAATCCTTAAAGGAAATCCAATGCTGATAACTCCCGCCGAAGGTAGGTATTTCCATCTGGGGCGTGGATTTTTCTTTATGAGACATTGACCACATTTTGGTATTAATTTGCTTATTGATTTTGTTATATTGCTGTTCATATGTATCAAAGTTTCTTTCATACTCAGAATTGGTGCCATCGAGAATGCTGTCGAGTTCCCAGTGTAAGGAATCGATTGCTGTCCAGCGAGTTTGCAAGGCTCTAATTGTGTCTTCAAATTCCCATTTTTCTCTGATTTCGCATATCTTGATACCAGTAGCTGTTCTATAAAATGCCTTGAAGTTGCTTGATGATTAAACTTCGTGATGAAGCACATGCTAAGTCCCGCCGAACAAAATTAGATTCACATAAAAACTATTATAAAGATTTGAAAAATATCGTACCCTTATTGCAAAAACCAATTATCTGCATTTTTTTACCAAAAATGAGTTAAATACACCAATCGATTCGTCTCTTCGCGATGAAGCTACAGGTAAAACCCATTACCCGCTACGACGCTTAGTTACAAAGATAGCTAAAGGAAAAAGCAACTAATCTGCAAGTATGATTGAATTATCTCCAGAAAATAAAATGTTAAGTCATTTAATACTTAAAAAATTGTAAAAGACTGGCACAAAAACCATCTTTTGTATTATAACAGGTTTTAGATGTAGTTGTTTCATATACCAAGATTATTCAGTAAATACATATTAAGCTGCGATAACTAGTTTTAGCTCTTATTAATGAACTAGAAATTGCTGATAATATCTACCAGTAAATCAAACTAAACAACTATAGTTGTTTTTTGCCGAAAATAAAATACAATAATCTGCTAATAATTTTTCAAGTAAAGGAACCTACCTAACTATTGTTTACTTTTACTGCATAACTAAGCAATGACGCTTTGCAAATCACTTCAGCTAAAATTAATGTCTTCTTAAAAAATCCATAACAATTCCCAAAATAGCCTAAATTACTTGCCTGCCTTGCGGCTTCTCCCACAATAAACCCGAATTTCCCGTGGGAATAATCGATCGAAGCATCTTTGTATTGTAATAATTATTATTTTGTACTATGTTCGACGACAACTTGAAGATTTTATGTGTCTTTCTTCATTAAATGTTCTACGTTACGTTTTTGACATCAATTCCCTTTTGACGTTCGAACATGAGGAGAATCGGTTCAAGGGTTCCTGTGGATTGGCCGCGAGTTTTCTATTCGGAGCGATCTACTAATTTATTTTTAGTTAAAGGAAAGAAACTAACCTGCAAATAATCAAAATTATCTCCAGAAAAAAAAAATTAAACTCATATAATTCTTAAAAAATTGTAAACGTATAGCACAAAAACCATATTTTGTATTATAACACATTTTAGATGTCGTTGCTTAACTTGTAATTATGCTAAGATTATTCTGTCAATACATAATAACCTGAGGTAACTTGTTTAAGCTTTTATAAATAAGTCAGAAATTGCCGATGCATCTACCAGTAAAAGAAACTAAACTGCTTTAGTAGTTATTTGCAGAAAATTAAACACCGCATTTGCTAAAAATTATTCCATGTAAAAAAACTTACTTAACTTTATTTTACTTTTACTGCATAACTGAGTTACATCATCTACCGAAAATCTTCAGCTAAAACCAATTATCTGTGCTTAGTTGTTTTTTTCTCTCATTAGTCCAACAGTTGCGAGTGAGATGGTTTTAAATAAGCTCGAGCCAAAACCTGCTATCCCATGTATAGCCTTCTCTGTCGCACGCAACATTTGACGCAAATCCAAGTAGTCGGTTTTTGTTTTCGCGGTAACGGCCGCTAACCGTTACAACTTCTGCGCCGGTTTCGTCAAAAGCGTTGTTTTCGAGGTGTTTTGTTTAGAATCTTTGTGAATTTAATAAAAATGAGTGTCTCTAAAGATGATGAAGAAGAGAGAAAGCTTCAAAATGACCGAAAAACCCAAGGTAAATCAGATGAATTAAAATTTTAGGTTAGATACAAAACATGTTAATTTTTAAAACTTTAAATTTATTGTTCTCACAAATTATCTGACGTGTTTGCTTTATTTTACAGCTGATGATTTATGCTGTGACGATGATGTCTTACTAACGCAAGCTTATGATGCATACCTAACTCAGTCGAAACCCACAGTGTTGGAAAATGTTGCTTTGTCAACTGCTGCGACAAAAGAAGGTACGTACTTGCTTACAAACCACTTTAAACCTAATTCATCGTGGGACCTATACCTACCAGCTTCCCATCCCAGTAATGAATAATACTTGCTGCTGCTCCTCTTCCTGGTATTGAAATTCGTTTGCATACCTACCTACTAACCAAATTCCGTATAGTTTCTATGTAAAAGGAAGATAACTTTGAAGTCTAAGTAGGTATTCACTATTTATGTTGTATAGTTGATAAAAATAGTTAAGCTAACAGCGATGCAGCTGTGTCCCGTCTTCAAGAATAACAGCGAGTCCATTTTTAGGGTTTCGTACCTCAAAAGGAAAAAAGGAAGCCTTTCGTTGTCGGTCTGTCTGATTGTCTGTCTGTCCGGCCATCTGTCAAGAGACCCTTTTTATCATTATTGTGTACCTAATGCTAACATTAATTTTGATTTCCCATTGTATCTTCCTACAGATGCTGCTTGCTTGAGTCACGTAGAGAAAGTAAGCACTGCTGGTGCTAAAGGGAAGGAGCTGGATCCTGTGGGCGATAAACCTGGAGAGTCAGAATCTAGTAAGTCAATCTTCTTTGGTGTTTGCTAACCATACATTTAGTTACCTACATTTTAACCCCTATGTATACAAACAAATTAAACTGCTTGTTCTGTCTTTGACTGCAAATAGATACCTATTTTATTTTAACATAATTAACTGTCTACAGATGCTGCTTGCTTGAGTCACGTAGAGAAAGTAAGCACTGCTGGTACTAAAGGGAAGGAGCTGGATCCTGTGGGCGATAAACCTGGAGAGTCAGAATCTAGTAAGTCAATCTTCTTTGGTGTTTGCTAACCATACATTTAGTTACCTACATTTTAACCCCTATGTATACAAACAAATTAAACTGCTTGTTCTGTCTTTGACTGCAAATAGATACCTATTTTATTTTAACATAATTAACTGTCTACAGATGCTGCTTGCTTGAGTCACGTAGAGAAAGTAAGCACTGCTGGTACTAAAGGGAAGGAGCTGGATCCTGTGGGCGATAAACCTGGAGAGTCAGAATCTAGTAAGTCAATCTTCTTTGGTGCTTGCTAACCATACATTTACTTACCTACATTTTAACCCCTATGTAGACAAACAAATTAAATTGCTTCATCCGTGTTTAACTGCAAATACCTAACTATTTTATTTTAACATAATAATATTTATCTGTATACAGATGCTGCTTGCTCGAGTCACCTAGAAAAGAAGAAACGGAAGATAGGTTGTGCTGGTACCAAAGGGAAGGAGCTGGATCCTGTTGGCGGTAAACCTGGAGAGTCAGAATCAAGTAAGTCAATCTTCTTTGGTGCTTGCTAACCATACTTTTACTTACCTTCATTTTAACCCCTATGTAGACAAACAAATTAAATTGCTTGATCCGTCTTTGACTGCAAATACCTGACTATTTTATTTTAACATAATAATATTTATCTGTATACAGATGCTGCTTGCTCGAGTCACCTAGAAAAGAAGAAACGGAAGATAGGTTGTGCTGGTACCAAAGGGAAGGAGCTGGATCCTGTTGGCGGTAAACCTGGAGAGTCAGAATCAAGTAAGTCAATCTTCTTTGGTGCTTGCTAACCATACTTTTACTTACCTTCATTTTAACCCCTATGTAGACAAACAAATTAAATTGCTTGATCCGTCTTTGACTGCGAATACCTAACTATTTTATTTTAACATAGCTTCCATGCTGGACTGGGAGCGATAGAAAAACATAGAATGTGCCAGCTGCATCTCCTCCCGGGCATGCTGTAAAAACCAGCTAAGGGATTCGAGGGTTTAAGTGTATTGCAATTTATAGGCGATGGGCTGACAACCTGTCACCATAGCAATGTACATTATCATCTGTAATAACCCTCAAAACTTGTCAGACGTGGCGGAACGACTTTTGTTTATGTCGTTTTTGCTCTGCCTGCCCCTCTAGGGATAAAGGCGTGATTTGTGCGTATGTATGCATTTTAACATAATAATATTTATCTGTATACAGATGCTGCTTGCTCGAGTCACGTAGAAAAGAAGAAACGGAAGATAGGTTGTGCTGGTACTAAAGGGAAGGAGCTGACACCTGTGGGCGAAAAACTTCAAGCATCTGAATCTAGTAAGTTAATCTTCTTAGGTGCTTGCTAACTAACTATTGATGTACTTACCAACATTTAAATTAAACCCTTTTGCAAACAGTCAAATCCAACTGCTGACCCTTTTGACTGCAAATACTTACTTATTTTAACACTAGCTGTCTGTCAGCGGTGTCACCCGCTGCGAAAAATGTTTCCCGTGGGAATGACTTTCCCGTGGTAAAAATAGCCTATGTTACAGAGTGTGAACGTAGTTTTCTATTGGTAAAAGAATTTTTGAAATTGGCCCAGTAGTTTTTGAGTTTATTCATCACATAACATACACACAAAAATCAAAAAATGCAAAATCTTTCCTCTTTATTATATTAGAAGATAGAAGAAGAAGATAATAATTATTATCTGTCTACAGATGCTGCTTGCTCGAGTGCCGTAGAGAAGAAAGGGAAGAAGAGACGTTGCACAACTGGTACTAAACTTTTTTAAATTTAAGTTTTATTTACTTAAACACCCATCCATCCCAACTTTCGCGTTTATAATATTATTAGGATTACTCTTTTATTATATTTTTATTTATTTAAATTACCTTAATTTTTTTCAGTTAAACAAAGCACGGGAGAACCAGAGCTAATTGAAGAGAGTGAAGATGAATCTCTGTTTGGTGGTGACTTTTCAGATGATGACCCATCGTATTTACCTCAGGATCTTGAACGTACTGTTGCATCTGAATCTGACGATTCTGATTTAATACAATTGGATGAGTTGTTAAATCCTGAAGAATATTTAGCTAAAGAGGAAATTAGAAGAGCTATGCAACGTAAAGGTATAGCCTTAGCATTTGGCAAGCGCAAAGAACTCAATAACAATGAATCCCAGTGTGTAGCTAAAGAAATAACGGCAGATATATTTAAACGTACTTGGAAAATTATAAAACCACACGCTCGATGGAGTCAACGAGATCCAGCAACATGGAAAAAGAATGTGGCGAAAATGCGTAGAGCTGATGGTCTTTCATACGTAACTAAAAAGAAAGTTCGTGATCCTAAAGTCCCTCAGCCTATTGATTGCTCTAAATGCAAATTTGAATGCAATACTCATTTTGATGAAAACTTCCGGAAAAATGTGTGCAGGAAATACTGGAACCTTGACTATGTATCGAAAAAACAATTTTTATTGAGTCTTATTGATGTCAAACCGACGAAGAGGGTTCTTTTGGACAGAAAACGATCAACGCATCGCAACCATGTTAAACAATGTAACTTTACTATCGAAGGAAAGAAAAAAAATGTTTGTCAAGATTTTTTCTGCAGAACATTATGCATTTCATCATATGTCTTAACAGATGCTGTAAAGAACCGCGACAGTCTTGGACAGTATTCTAAAGAACAGGACCCGCGCGGTCATCATGAGCCCCCCAATAAAACTTCGCCCAAGGTGTTGGAATCCGTAAAGAAACATATTCAATCCTTTCCTACCATGGAAAGTCACTATGTGCGAAAGAAGTTGAAACGCAAGTATTTAGAAACGGGGTTGACTCTAAGCAAAATGTACTCTCTCTATGTCGAAGATTGCAAAAACAAAAATATCGAACCTGGTGTATCGGAAGTGACGTACCGTAGAATTTTCTGTACGGAATTTAATTTAGGCTTTTTTATGCCTAAAAAGGACCAATGTCTTTTATGCACTAAATTTAAGCGTGCCAATACCGAAGAAGAGAAAAATAAAATACAAAAAGAATATAATGAACATGTGCAAAGGAAGGACAAGTGTAATCGAGAAAAAGAAAAAGACAAGGAAAGGGCGGAAAAAGAAGCAGATTTTTTGACAGTTTCGTTTGATTTGCAAGCGATATTGCAAATCCCAAGTACTGATGTTGGTCTTCTTTACTATACGAGAAAGTTGACTCTGTATAATTTAACAGTATACGAAAACGCTTTACCTAATGAAGCATACTGTTTTGTATGGAATGAGGTGCATGGAAAAAAAGGTAGTGCTGAAATTGGAACGATTTTACATCATTATTTAACTACATGTGTGCCGAAGGAGATAAAAGAAGTCAGCTTATTTTCCGACACGTGTGGCGGCCAAAATCGTAATCAGTATATTGCCGCGATACTGTTATGGATCATGATGCAGGAGGACACAAACCTGGATATTATAGAACACAAGTTCCTCGAATCCGGTCACAGCTACATGGAAGCTGATTCAATGCACAGCGCTATAGAGACATCAAAAAAAAATTGTGACATTTATTGTATGTCTGACTGGATTAGGATTTTTAAACGTGCTAGGTCTAAAAAGGTTTATAAACATGATGGCAAGAAAGTAACAAAGAATCCCTACCATGTGAAAGAATTTAAATTTAATGACTTTAAAGACTTGAAATCATTGGCAGAGACAGTAATCGTAAACAGAAATATAAACACGGAAGGGGAAAAAGTGAACTGGCTCAAGATTAAACGAATGAAGTACCTGAAAGGAGACACTAAGATTTACTACAACTATGACATGTCTAATGAGTTCATGACATTGGATGTTACTGTATCAACAAAAACCGACAAGGTCAAAATTACGACAACTCCATCATCTCATCCAACCCATGGTTATGGGACGAGAAATAAACAGAGAACCAGCAACAAAGAACAAGAAGATGTTTCAGAATCATCTCTGCAGCCCACCAGTTCCAGAGTTAACTTTCCACCCCTACAACAACTGTACAGCAGACCTCTACCTATAACGGTAGCAAAAAAAAAGGACCTTATAAATCTGTGCACTAAAGGGGTAATAAAACTTAGATGTATTCATTGATGCTATTTCTGATTCCGTATCATCATTTTCTATGTACGACCACATCATTCTTGTTGGAGACTTTAATGTAGATCTTTTAAATAATGATCCCAAATACTTATATAATATAAAAAAACTTACAGACTTTTTTAAATGCATGAACCTTAGTCAATATGTAGAGCAGCCTACGCACTTTACAGATCATAGCGAAACTTTAATTGATTTGTTATGCTCCACAACTAAACTCTCTAATGTGATAGTTGATTATATTCCCGACCTTAGTCATCATGCATTTATTACTTGTAAATCTACTTTTAAGAAAAATATTCCACCCCCGAAATGGATCGTGTATAGACCACTTAAAGAAATAGATATGGAACTCTTTAATTATGATGTAACTTCGATAGATTGGGATAAATTAATTACCGATGATGTTAATCAATTATTACTTAATTTAAATACCTATATTCTGCTTCTACTTGACCGCCATGCCCCAAAGAAAATTTTCTATCTAAAAGAACGTTCATACCCTTGGATAACATTAAAGAAATGATTAAACTTCGTGATGAAGCACATGCTAAGTCCCGCCGAACAAAATCAGATTCACATAAAAACTACTATAAAGATTTGAAAAATATTGTGATTTCTGCTTTTAAAAGTGAAAAAACAGTTTACTTTAAAAAACATATAAATTCAAATATAAATGACCCCCGTAGATTGTGGAAAAATATAAAACGAAATGTAGCAGATTTTAGGACTAATGAAACAGAAGTTCCACAACATTTATTTGACCCAAACCGTATCAATACCCACTTTTTAACTTTACCTGGCAATGATTCCGTTAGTATTTCCGATTTATCCTATTATGAATATCACCGTTTTGGATCTGCGACTTTTAAATTGTCTCCCGTTGATGAGTCCACTGTATTAAAACTTATAAAGACGATAAAAACTAATGCACTGGGCACAGATGGCATTTCTTTGGATATGGTTTTGATAACTCTTCCACATACAATCGGTATCATTACAGCATTAGTTAATAAATCTATAGAATCTGGCACCTTTCCTGATGCCTGGAAAACTGCAATAGTTAAACCTCTTCCTAAAAATAACCACCCTACAGATTTCAAAGACTTAAGGCCAATAAGTATATTACCCTTTCTTTCTAAAATCGTCGAAAAGGCAGTATGCATGCAAGTGTATAAATATCTCGAAGAAAATAATATTCTTCCTTCAAAGCAATCCGGGTTTAGGAAGGGTCATAGTACAGCTACGGCATTACTAGACGTAATTGATAATGTTTTAGCTGCGCAAGATAACGGACAAGGAACTCTTTTAGCGCTATTAGATTTCTCACGTGCTTTCGAGACAATCAATACGTCTCTCCTCCTTTCTAAACTATCTTTTTATGGATTTGATATAAATTCTGTCAAATGGTTTTCGAGTTATTTATCAGGCCGCTCACAATTAGTAGAACTTCAAAACACTGATGGATCTTCTGTTATCTCTAATATTTCCCCTGTGAATAGAGGTGTTCCCCAGGGCTCCATTCTCGGTCCAGTGCTCTTTATCTTATATTCAGCAGACATAATTCGCTCCATAAGAAATTGTAGTTATCACCTTTACGCTGATGATCTTCAGCTTTATATATCATTTAAACCCAGAGAAATAAATACAGCTGTACAGCAGTTAAATGAAGACTTGAACCGTATAGCTAAGTGGAGTGAAAAAAACTGCCTGGTTTTAAATCCCTCCAAATCGAAATTTCTAGTCCTAGGCTCTAAAAAACAAGTTAGTGATATTTTAGCTGTTGACCCTGCTGTATATATACAATCTGACCCTATATTATATGCCCCTGAAGCTCGCAATCTGGGACTCTTAATGGACGGGAGGTTACATTTTGAGAATCACATTCAATTAACCATACGTAATTGCTTTTATAGATTGAAGGTACTATACCGATTGCGAGACTATTTAGATATCGATTTACGTATTCAACTTTGTGACTCCCTTATTTTGTCAAAACTTAACTACGCTGACACGGTATTTGGGGAATGTTTACTCGCTAGAACTAAAAGAGTCATCCAAAGATTGCAAAACGCTTGTGCACGGTTCTGTTTCCCAATACCACGTCGAGCTCATGTCACCCCCTTTCTCAATAAAAACAATTTAATGAACATGTCTTCACGGCGCTCATTACATTTCGCAACCTTGCTTTTTGGAGTAATAAAAAATAACCAACCACAATATTTATACACTAAACTTAACTTTTCAAACCGTCATGCCCGTATTTCTAGTCGCCTCATTGTACATCAGCATAGTACAACTGCTTTTCGTGGCAGCTTCCGGTATGCTGCCACGAAATGCTGGAATGACCTGCCCCCTCCAATCAAAAATTCCAAATCTATTTATTCTTTTAAACATAATCTAAAAAAACACATTTTACAAAAACAAAAGCTACTTTAGAGCAGCAGTTCTACTGACCGCCCATTTTTTCATTGTCTAATTATATAATTGTTAATAATTATATTTAAAAATTGAATGCATCACATCAATACAATCCGATCTCAAGTAAATAATACTCTAATAAATATATTGATCTCATTATAATAAATTATTACCTATACATATATTTTATTGCATGTATTTTCTTATAATATTATTTTCTATACTACCGTAGTTTATTATACTAAATTATATAAAAACATAAATATCTATAATTTATTTTCACCTATTACCTATCTACTGTTAAAAACCTTGTTTTGTTTAGTTTTATACTTTAATTTTATCCGGTCTCGCGGAAGACCAGCGCTGTGAAGGTGTACTATTAAAGTAGGCACCTTCGCAGCATTAAGCTGAGCTGAGACCTTTTTGTCACCCTAGGTTAAGTTTAAATTGTATAAATTATAAGGCTTAAGTTTAAGTTTCTCCCTGTAAAATGGTGACAAATAAAGATTTTTCTATTCTATTCTATTCTATTCTTTGTTGTTTACGCAACAATTCTTCCGTCTTGCTAGGAGAACTTTTGTTTACTGTACGAGGATTGAGGTTAGAGTTTTCACCACGAAATAGCTGTTGACCTTGAGGAGCTTGATGCGGCAGAGGTGGCAGTTGACCTTGAGGAGTCTGAAACTGCGGAGGTGGCAATTGACCTTGAGGAGTCTGTTGACTCGGTGGTGGTGGTTGTTGTTGAACTGATACTCCAAAAAAGGTTGGCTTAGATTCGTAGGTGAACATTGATGGTTTCAAGATAGGTTGGGCAGGTTCCTTCCCATAATTTGCTAAGTAATTATAAACACGTTGATAATATTCGTATGCTGATTGATATTTGTTCTTTTGAAAATATTCATGGGACTTATCTTCAATAGCTTTTCATTAATTGCTTCGTATTCCTGCCAAAGGGCTTCTAATCGTTCCAGTCTCCTCTAGATCACTTCAGGAATTCTTCGTTCAAGCGGTTCCCTATTCCAATTAATAAGAATTTTATCAATAGCTTCAATTACACTAGCTTGACCTTGAAATAAAGCATCCATGATGATTGATGTTGATGCTAAGTTGTATGCTGACCTGCTGCTTGCAGTGTTTGCTTGCTGATGATAATATTGCTAAGTTGTATCACTTTCTAAAAATCAGCTTGACTTTTTTCCAGTGGATACTGATAAAATGCTGACCTGCTGCTTGCAGTGTTGCTGATGATAGCCGCCTTTGTCGATAGTGAGCTGCTTGCTCAATATGATGATCGCTAGGTGCTCTAGTGTGGTATGTGCGCCTTCTCAATCCTTCTGGAGAGACCCGCTGGTGGGAGGTCAGTCGGACCGATTCGCTACCACACACCAGAAACACAAAAACACCAAACCGATGATTTGACTTCGATGTTAGTGAGTTGTAAGACTCCAACGAACACGGAAAATTCCAGTCACCACGTTGCACTGTGTCCAACTTGCGCACGTGGTCCCGCTATCGCCCGTGTCGCATGGGTCAAATAGCTCGAAGGACCATAAAGTTGTACGGTCTGCTTGTACCACACAACTGTTTGATGGTTTTGATAGAGTCCAGAAGAGAAATGATAAACTGATATGAATATGGAGAAATTTAATGTGACGCGAGTACACGCTACGGTGGTATAGAGTGCACTGATGCAACAGTGTATACAAAATGCTGACTAGCAAAATGTGCGATTAATTGTTAGATCGTACACTGTAAATACCGCAATGCAAACAGCAAAACTAAGTTTTCTTATTATAAACAAATAGTTTGCAAGTCACTATTTTTGTGTAAACAGTAGTTAAAAGTTTGGTTGCTCTTAGATAAACTTTTTTTTCAGGAGTCTGACTCGTACTTGGCCGGTTTATTTAAAACTAGCTGTTACCCGCAACTTCGTTTGCGTAGATCTACTTTATCTATAGTTAACCAAATTTGACAAAAGCTTTTTTCTGTTTATTTATGTAAAAAGTAGTTCGACGACTCTACAATTTTATCTGAATTTAGTTAATGTAGTTAATTAGGTAATGAATACTTAAATGTAGTTTTGAGAATGTCAATCCCATCCTTTAATTGCATCTGTTATTTTACGAAATTATTATTGTAATACATTTGTGTAAACTATATATTTTTGGTTTTTCCTTCTTTGGCCAAAACATGAAGATTTTGTGGGCTTGAAACCCGTGAGCATGCCACGTACAATTGGCCATGGGAAAAACAGCTTTTTTCTAAATTAATGCCAGCTACTTTTAATGTTTGCCCCTGAGCTTTGTTTATAGTCATCGCAAACGCCAATTTGAGGGGAAACTGTATTCTTTTAAACTGAAATGGTAAGTCGGTCGGAATGATTGGTATACGGGGAATCAAAACATTTTCTCCTTTTGCCATTCCCGTCATAATAAACTATAATCTAAAGTCCTATTATTGTACAAAAATAAAACCAAACAATAGAAGTGATTTAAACACCTTCACATACCTAATCTACGTTATAGCGCGAGACAAAAAAAAGCAGTTTTGTAAACTATACTCATCTATTTAAACCTACTTATTTTATAAATCCTTAGCTATTTTTCCCTAAAGTAATCTAACCTAACTAATTTATTAGTAACTGCGTCTCGGAAAATAAACTAACGAACCTAAGCTAAATGCTGATAATAAACAAACCCGAAAATGAATATTATCATTATCAGTAATATGGAATTCCAACCAGCGCAAAACTCCAAAAAGGCTATTAAAAATAGGCGTCAAACTTGCCTAAGATTAACTACTAACTACCTAACACTAACTTATCTTACCTACTATAATTATCGATCTTATTGAACTCCTAAGTTAAGTACTTATAAACCGTAAGAATAAAAGTTAATAAGACTTGGACTTAGAAAATAAATCAATTAACCTAACTAAAACAAACAACAAATTGAGTTCTGGATCGCAAAATTTCAATATTCGCAAGCGTGCGGCAACGACGTCTGCCCTCGCGCGTCTGCCCGCTTGGGTAGGGATAGTCCGGCACGGTCGCACGGCCCTCCCCCCGCGCGCTGCCGTCCGCCGCCGTCGGCGCACGCATTTACTGAACTAATTTTTATCGTAATGCAATCAGTTTTTTTGGTGCGGTCTAACAGTATACTATGTACTTGCCAAGTACCTAATTTTTATCGTAATGCAATCAGTCTCTTTGGTGCGGTCGCGTGAAAAACACTCAGTTGAACAAAAAAAGTCCCATCAAAATTAGTTCAGTAAATGCGTGCGCCGACGGCGGCGGACGGCAGCGCGCGGGGGGAGGGCCGTGCGACCGTGCCGGACTATCCCTACCCAGCGGGCAGGACGCGCGAGGGCAGACGTCGTTGCCGCACGCTTGCGAATATTGAAATTTTGCGATCCAGAACTCAATTTGTTGTTTGTATTAGTTAGGTTAATTGATTTATTTTTCTAAGTCCAAGTCTTATTAACTTTTATTCTTACGGTTATAAGTACTTAACTTAGTGAGTTCAATAAGATCGATAATTATAGTAGGTAAGATAAGTTAGTGTAGGTAGTTAGTAGTTAATCTTAGGCAAGTTTGACGCCTATTTTTAATAGCCTTTTTGGAGTTTTGCGCTGGTTGGAATTCCATATTACTGATAAAGATAATATTCATTTTCGGGTTTGTTTATTATCAGCATTTAGCTTAGGTTCGTTAGTTTATTTCCGAGACGCAGTTACTAATAAATTAGTTAGGTTAGATTACTTTAGGGAAAAATAGCTAAGGATTTATAAAATAAGTAGGTTTAAATAGATGAGTATAGTTTACAAAACTGCTTTTTTTTTGTCTCGCGCTATAACGTAGATTTAGGTATGTGAAGGTGTTTAAATCACTTCTATTGTTTGGTTTTATTTTTGTACAATAATAGGACTTTAGATTATAGTTTATTATGACGGGATGGCAAAAAGGAGAAAATGTTTTGATTCCCCGTATACCAATCATTCCGACCGACTTACCATTTCAGTTTAAAAGAATACAGTTTCCCCTCAAATTGGCGTTTGCGATGACTATAAACAAAGCTCAGGGGCAACATAAAAGTAGCTGGCATTAATTTAGAAAAAAGCTGTTTTTTCCCATGGCCAATTGTACGTGGCATGCTCACGGGTTTCAAGCCCACAAAATCTTCATGTTTTGGCCAAAGAAGGAAAAACCAAAAATATATAGTTTACACAAATGTATTACAATAATAATTTCGTAAAATAACAGATGCAATTAAAGGATGGGATTGACATTCTCAAAACTACATTTAAGTAATTCATTACCTAATTAACTACATTAACTAAATTCAGATAAAATTGTAGAGTCGTCGAACTACTTTTTACATAAATAACAGAAAAAAGCTTTTGTCAAATTTGGTTAACTATAGATAAAGTAGATCTACGCAAACGAAGTTGCGGGTAACAGCTAGTTTTAAATAAACCGGCCAAGTACGAGTCAGACTCCTGAAAAAAAAGTTTATCTAAGAGCAACCAAACTTTTAACTACTGTTTACACAAAAATAGTGACTTGCAAACTATTTGTTTATAATAAGAAAACTTAGTTTTGCTGTTTGCATTGCGGTATTTACAGTGTACGATCTAACAATTAATCGCACATTTTGCTAGTCAGCATTTTGTATACACTGTTGCATCAGTGCACTCTATACCACCGTAGCGTGTACTCGCGTCACATTAAATTTCTCCATATTCATATCAGTTTATCATTTCTCTTCTGGACTCTATCAAAACCATCAAACAGTTGTGTGGTACAAGCAAGACCGTACAACTTTATGGTCCTTCGAGCTATTTGACCCATGCGACACGGGCGATAGCGGGACCACGTGCGCAAGTTGGACACAGTGCAACGTGGTGACTGGAATTTTCCGTGTTCGTTGGAGTCTTACAACTCACTAACATCGAAGTCAAATCATCGGTTTGGTGTTTTTGTGTTTCTGGTGTGTGGTAGCGAATCGGTCCGACTGACCTCCCACCAGCGGGTCTCTCCAGAAAGGATTGAGAAGGCGCACATACCACACTAGAGCACCTAGCGATCATCATATTGAGCAAGCAGCTCACTATCGACAAAGGCGGCTATCATCAGCAACACTGCAAGCAGCAGGTCAGCATTTTATCAGTATCCACTGGAAAAAAGTCAAGCTGATTTTTAGAAAGTGATACAACTTAGCAATATTATCATCAGCAAGCAAACACTGCAAGCAGCAGGTCAGCATACAACTTAGCATCAACATCAATCATCATGGATGCTTTATTTCAAGGTCAAGCTAGTGTAATTGAAGCTATTGATAAAATTCTTATTAATTGGAATAGGGAACCGCTTTGAACGAAGAATTCCTGAAGTGATCTAGAGGAGACTGCGAACGATTAGAAGCCCTTTGGCAGGAATACGAAGCAATTAATGAAAAGCTATGAAGATAAAGTCCCATGAATATTTTCAAAAGAACAAATATCAATCAGCATACGAATATTATCAACGTGTTTATAATTACTTAGCAAATTATGGGAAGGAACCTGCCCAACCTATCTTGAAACCATCAATGTTCACCTACGAATCTAAGCCAACCTTTTTTTGGAGTATCAGTTCAACAACAACCACCACCACCGAGTCAACAGACTCCTCAAGGTCAATTGCCACCTCCGCAGTTTCAGACTCCTCAAGGTCAACTGCCACCTCTGCCGCATCAAGCTCCTCAAGGTCAACAGCTATTTCGTGGTGAAAACTCTAACCTCAATCCTCGTACAGTAAACAAAAGTTCTCCTAGCAAGACG
>JARACY010002550.1:0-41627 GCA_029255725.1 Scrobipalpa atriplicella
AATACATGAAATCACGCTTAGATCCTAAGTACGGGAAAGGTAAAGTAATCAATTGTCATTGTCACGTCTGTCAAATTTTCAGGTATTTTCAGGACTATGTACTTATTGTGAAAAGGTCACACTAAATGACTTCTCCACTACTGGTTTTTAAACCTATGTCCATGAAGAGAATTAGCAGGTACATTCTACAGCGAAAATATTCATTCACCAAAAAATCTTAATGGGCTCCTCCAGACTATGAAACTGAACAACTTTCTTTGAAACTGAACCCCTATTCTAAATGACACGAACAAGTTGACATAATATAGACGGGAGGGCCTTTTTCTTATATTTTGACCTATGTTTCTTGGGAAAAGTTGTTCAGTTTCATGGGCCAAACAAGCCCTTAAAATTACTCTGGTGAAACAAAATTCTATGTTAATTCTGTTGTTCCTAGTCGTGCGTAGAAGTACCTACAAGGTGCTAGTATATAATAGATCTGGTGTATACTAATAACAATAACTAGAGCTTTGATCAGTACGTCCTGTGCACAAAAGGCTAAGCTAGTAATTTCGATTAATCCCGCGCGTGATTAATATCAAAGACAATGTGGCTGCCGAGATCCCGAGATCCCGAGATCCGCTCCGGTAATGTACGGTGATTACATGTTACTGATTCGTGGTTCACGTGTTCTCCGATGTACGTATTAGATTAGAATATTATCACATGAAGTGTCTCTGTGGCCTAGTGGTCCCGCCTTGGACTCTCAATTTTTGAGGTTCTTTTCCCAGGTGTTGAGGACCTAAAATTGATATTTATCGTTTGGTTAGGACAATAAAAATGACGGTTTAAAATCATTTTTTGTTCTACCAACAAATATAAATGGTTCTTATTCATTAAAAATTTAACTCAAATACCCAAGAAAAAACTTATTACAAAAGTATGAAGTTCAGTTTTAAAACAATATCGAAAACACACAAAAGTATAAAATAAGAAAACAATGAGAAACGTCACACACAGGAAATAAAATTGGAAAGCCAGAGCGGCCGCAATCTAACTTGCCAAATTAATTTATGAGCCGACGGCAAAAATGAATTCGCCAAATTGGTCTTGAAATGTTCTTGTCAGAAATTGTTTTCTGAAACGTTACAAAAAGGTCATAACAACATTGTTATTGACTATATCATCATCATCTCGTTAGACTTTTTCCTTTATTTCACGGGGTCGGCCTCCTAACAACGGCTTTTACACAGAACTGCCATCTGACCTCCGTAACCCAGAAGGGAATCCAAATTCAATCTTAGATTAGGTTTCTGCCATGTTATTAGCTAACCGAGCTGTCAAAGTTTTCAAGACGCCAAATGGCCTCCTACTGTATTAACCGGGACGAGACCAACGGCTTAACGTGCCTTCCGAAGCGCGGAAACGCTCGTGTTGTTATACCAGTATATTATGTTTGATTTCATTTAGTCAATACCTTGCAAACTTACTTACCTACCTTCTTGTTAGCTATAGCAATACAGGGTGTTTATTTGATTGCGTGCCATAGCTTAGGGGGTGTTTCAGTAACGAAAGGAGCTCATAAAAAATATAAAAAAAACCATCTCAAAACATCAATAAATCAAAATTCGGCATTATGATTCCAAAACCTGCGCTTTCTCTCGCACTATAACCGAGCGCGCGCAAGTCGCTATCATTGGTCGATGTGTCGCGCGCGATTGGTTATAGTGTGAGAGACAGCGAAACTCTGGGAATCATTATAAATACCTACCGACTTTTGTCTTTTTATTTTTTGAGTTGGATTTTTTTAAATATTTTTTATGGGCTCCTTATACGTTACTGAAAAATCCCTTAAGCTATGGCACGCAATTAAATTAACACCCTGTATAGTATTACTACTAACTTAAGTCTTATTTGTTGAAGTCCGTTTACTTAGTTTACTCTTGGCTAATACTCAACAGGTACACAGGGAACACAGTCTGAAACCTAGACTTAGACTAATATTCAACATGGAAGACCAACTTCGCAGAAGCGTTGGTCTTTACATGCCAGCTTGTGTAACATTTGAAATGACTTCATAAACACGATGAGTGGACTAGTACTTACTGCCAACTAAATTGCACAAATTCATAATCTTAGGCTCGTATTTATAAAGCCATCTCAAGATTGAGAGCAATATTGAGTGCGGATTTGACAGGTCATTTTGTATTAGAATGACGTTTCTGATACGAATTCAAACTCACTGTCACTCTTGAGAGCTGATTATAAGGTATATAGGCTACTTTTTACCGCGAAAAATATCTTATTCCCACCGAAGGGTAAGGAAAAACTACGCGATTTTAAATAAAATAATTAAAGGAAAAACACTCGGTAGGTCAGAGGGCGATTCATTTGTTAATTAACTTGAAAAATATAGAAAGTAAAGAGAATAAACCTAAGCTGTTGCAATATTATATAAGCATAAATGAGTTTTTTAAATGACCGTTCCTTGTGGCCATCGAATTCTGCTAAATTTTATCAAATCTAGGGTCCCTTAAAGCTGTAAAAGAATCATACTTCTAAGTCCTCGCAATCAAAAGATACGAACGTTTGTTGGATTAGTTGCAAGGAAACCGAAAACTAAAAGTATACTTTTTTGTGATCTAAATAAAAAATATAGTCTATAGACTTAAGTCTAACATAATTACAAAAAAAAAAACTTTGCAGACTATGAAAACTCTGCGAAAACTCTCATTCTAACCTTTACAATTTAAAGTTTTCAGCTTGTCCTTACCTGTAATAAAAAAAAAGGATTTTACACAGGACTATCGTATCGATATATCTAACTTGTTTTTTTAAAAAATTTTGCAGGGTATCAAACTGCATATAGGTACCAAATTTGAAGCAAATCCATAATTATTATTTTTTCAGACAAAACTTCATCCGTTTCTAGCGGTCTTATATACCTTATTCCATGGCTGTGTGTATGTGCTATTAAGCACATAGTTTGCTACACACTCAGCAATGTTTGATGGGAAGCAGACGACCTGGCTACATGCTTTAGGTACACGAGTAATTGATTTCATTGACATACCGCCACAGCAGATTACTCTAGCAATTATGACGTAACATGCATGCATGTAAGTTTAGAGCGTGATATTATCCACAATATAGCTGAAACATGTATCATTTGCAGGGCAATAAAAAACAATTACTTTACACCCTAAGTAGAGGTAGGTAACATCAAAAATCTTTATCAGCTGACTAAATAAATTTGTATAAGTAAGACATTGGATTTGAGCATGGATGCGATAGGAAAAACTGTTGAATAGACGGCACTGAAGTTACCTCATTAGGCGTTTTTCTACTTGACAAGAACGGTAACGGATGGTATTTTGGAAGAGATAATGTATAAAAAAAAATATGGCACCCTTTTTCACTTGCCGACACGGCAACAGCACGGCATTAATTCCTACCACCGGTATCGTCACCGGCCTGCCAAACTGCATGTCTTTTCTATTCTTTGTGCTCAGATTGGAACTAGGTGGACGATATTACTGTCCTAGTTGAAAAACAGAGCCACGGTATCGAAATGGTTATCGAGCCGTTGCCGTGCCGTTTCGGTACAGTCTAGTGGAAAAACAGCCATTAAATGAACACAGTGTTTACTCTAACACCCCAAAGTTTATAGTTTAGTCATGTTAATTACGAGTACCTCGTGTAAAAAAAAAAGTGTAAGGTACCTAGTTACTTCGGAGTATCATATAAGTAAGTAATTTTCTCATAAAAGTCGCATTCTCATTTTGATTTAATACAAAGTAAGGTAGCTGACAAAGTCACCAAGACCACATCCAAGCTAATTTATGTCTAATAAGATTTTTACTGCCTATAAGCGGTAAAATTTTATGGTCAAATTTGAAGGAAGCTTTAGTTAGCCAGATCTTGAGATCCATCTCTATCTAAATTGAGGTTCTGCGGCGAACGACGCATTTTTGTAAGGAAAGTCCTAGCGTGGTATAAAACCATACATTGTATGTTTCTTTCAATTCATAATTTGAAAGTCCTAAAACCTTTTTTCTAGTTATTATTCTAATTCAATTATTAATATTAGTATATTTATTATAAATGCGTAAGTAACTCTGCATCGGTGCGTCTGTTTGTTTGTTTATTTGTTGCTTTTTCGGGTCTAAAAGGCGTAACAGATTTTGATAAAATTTAGCAGAATTCGATGGCCACAAGGAACGGTCATTTAAAAAACTCATTTATGCTTATATAATATTGCAACAGCTTAGGTTTATTCTCTTTACTTTCTATATTTTTCAAGTTAATTAACAAATGAATCGCCCTCTGACCTACCGAGTGTTTTTCCTTTAATTATTTTATTTAAAATCGCGTAGTTTTTCCTTACCCTTCGGTGGGAATAAGATATTTTTCGCGGTAAAAAGTAGCCTATATACCTTATAATCAGCTCTCAAGAGTGACAGTGAGTTTGAATTCGTATCAGAAACGTCATTCTAATACAAAATGACCTGTCAAATCCGCACTCAATATTGCTCTCAATCTTGAGATGGCTTTATAAATACGAGCCTAAGATTATGAATTTGTGCAATTTAGTTGGCAGTAAGTACTAGTCCACTCATCGTGTTTATGAAGTCATTTCAAATGTTACACAAGCTGGCATGTAAAGACCAACGCTTCTGCGAAGTTGGTCTTCCATGTTGAATATTAGTCTAAGTCTAGGTTTCAGACTGTGTTCCCTGTGTACCTGTTGAGTATTAGCCAAGAGTAAACTAAGTAAACGGACTTCAACAAATAAGACTTAAGTTAGTAGTAATACTATACAGGGTGTTAATTTAATTGCGTGCCATAGCTTAAGGGATTTTTCAGTAACGTATAAGGAGCCCATAAAAAATATTTAAAAAAATCCAACTCAAAAAATAAAAAGACAAAAGTCGGTAGGTATTTATAATGATTCCCAGAGTTTCGCTGTCTCTCACACTATAACCAATCGCGCGCGACACATCGACCAATGATAGCGACTTGCGCGCGCTCGGTTATAGTGCGAGAGAAAGCGCAGGTTTTGGAATCATAATGCCGAATTTTGATTTATTGATGTTTTGAGATGGTTTTTTTTATATTTTTTATGAGCTCCTTTCGTTACTGAAACACCCCCTAAGCTATGGCACGCAATCAAATAAACACCCTGTATTGCTATAGCTAACAAGAAGGTAGGTAAGTAAGTTTGCAAGGTATTGACTAAATGAAATCAAACATAATATACTGGTATAACAACACGAGCGTTTCCGCGCTTCGGAAGGCACGTTAAGCCGTTGGTCTCGTCCCGGTTAATACAGTAGGAGGCCATTTGGCGTCTTGAAAACTTTGACAGCTCGGTTAGCTAATAACATGGCAGAAACCTAATCTAAGATTGAATTTGGATTCCCTTCTGGGTTACGGAGGTCAGATGGCAGTTCTGTGTAAAAGCCGTTGTTAGGAGGCCGACCCCGTGAAATAAAGGAAAAAGTCTAACGAGATGATGATGATATAGTCAATAACAATGTTGTTATGACCTTTTTGTAACGTTTCAGAAAACAATTTCTGACAAGAACATTTCAAGACCAATTTGGCGAATTCATTTTTGCCGTCGGCTCATAAATTAATTTGGCAAGTTAGATTGCGGCCGCTCTGGCTTTCCAATTTTATTTCCTGTGTGTGACGTTTCTCATTGTTTTCTTATTTTATACTTTTGTGTGTTTTCGATATTGTTTTAAAACTGAACTTCATACTTTTGTAATAAGTTTTTTCTTGGGTATTTGAGTTAAATTTTTAATGAATAAGAACCATTTATATTTGTTGGTAGAACAAAAAATGATTTTAAACCGTCATTTTTATTGTCCTAACCAAACGATAAATATCAATTTTAGGTCCTCAACACCTGGGAAAAGAACCTCAAAAATTGAGAGTCCAAGGCGGGACCACTAGGCCACAGAGACACTTCATGTGATAATATTCTAATCTAATACGTACATCGGAGAACACGTGAACCACGAATCAGTAACATGTAATCACCGTACATTACCGGAGCGGATCTCGGGATCTCGGGATCTCGGCAGCCACATTGTCTTTGATATTAATCACGCGCGGGATTAATCGAAATTACTAGCTTAGCCTTTTGTGCACAGGACGTACTGATCAAAGCTCTAGTTATTGTTATTAGTATACACCAGATCTATTATATACTAGCACCTTGTAGGTACTTCTACGCACGACTAGGAACAACAGAATTAACATAGAATTTTGTTTCACCAGAGTAATTTTAAGGGCTTGTTTGGCCCATGAAACTGAACAACTTTTCCCAAGAAACATAGGTCAAAATATAAGAAAAAGGCCCTCCCGTCTATATTATGTCAACTTGTTCGTGTCATTTAGAATAGGGGTTCAGTTTCAAAGAAAGTTGTTCAGTTTCATAGTCTGGAGGAGCCCATTAAGATTTTTTGGTGAATGAATATTTTCGCTGTAGAATGTACCTGCTAATTCTCTTCATGGACATAGGTTTAAAAACCAGTAGTGGAGAAGTCATTTAGTGTGACCTTTTCACAATAAGTACATAGTCCTGAAAATACCTGAAAATTTGACAGACGTGACAATGACAATTGATTACTTTACCTTTCCCGTAAGGGATATAAGCGTGATTTCATGTATTTACCCGCGACATAGCACGAATCTAAAGTACGAGGAAACTCTTACCGTCCTCCAAAAAAAATGCCAAAGTCGGCATCGCAAAAGTTTCTATCATTAAAAATGAAGAAAGTATATTAATCGAAGCTGGGATAATTTAATTAAAAAGCAATAGTTAATTAATTAATTTCCGCCGATAGGGAAAGAGCGATAAAATAATTGGATCCGTCAAAATTATAGGAAGGCAATCGTTCTCTAGTGAATTAATGATTATAAGAACCGGCTTTTATTAAAAGTTTTAACTTCGAACCACTCCTCCGGGAATTGATCGGGTACTGTTTTAAAAAGTGTGGGGTGGGATGGGATCTACCTCCTAGTGGTCCACCTTGGGCAACGGCAACACAGGCTTGCCTGTGAATAAGTTCGGCTGAATGATCCCAACAATTCGGTGGTAGGTTCCGAAAGGGGCCGCCTGGCTCGCGACCACCCTCTCACCGGAGTCCGGCGCCAAACAGCTTGCTGTGTTCCGTCGGTGCGTGAGACTACCAGTGCCTTAACAGCCGTCTTCTGGGTTAGCTCGCTCCATCGTCGACTCTGTCACGGTCATCGCTGACCTTTGTATCTAGAGTCAAACCCATTCCAATTAAAAAAAAAAACGATCAGATTCATCTGCAAATAGCTGATTTTCACCGTCACTATAAGAGATTTTTAGGTACCAGAAGGTATTTACAACGTCTGGATAACGTAGCTTTCAATAACAACGAAATATTTTTTGTAGTCTATTAACAAACACAGTGGCATTTTTCTTGCCTAAAATATACAAAGTGTTCCATTCTAAAACCACACAATATGAAATATGTTAATTTTACACATGAGTGCAAACTCATGACAAAGGTGAACATCGGGATAACTTTGACATAAGGGATACAAAACGTCACCCCCAAGTCCCATGAGTGTGTCACATACAAACATTAAATCACACCTTTATCCCTAATAGGGTAGGCATAGGGCAATAGGGGAGGGTTATTAAAGCCCATCGCCTAAATTGCAATACACTGGAACCCTCGAATCCCTTAGCTGGTTTTTACAGCATGCGCGGGACGAGATGCAGCTGGCACATTCTATGTTTTTCTATCACTCCCAGTCCAGCACGGAAGTAACTCCCAGTCCAGCATGGAAGTATGTGTCACATAGTTGCTATAATTTTTACTGCTACCCATCTACATTTGTGATATAAATATGACAGTGTAGGTATTTTTTATAATTAATCAGAGAAGCAAATTAATCACATTTATTTGATCAAGAAATAATTTGCTAAAAATTTGTATACTCACAAAGTAAGTTTGCTGGACTGGAACAGATAAAAACAAGGAATATATCTGTATATTCAGCTGCTTTTATTACACAAAAGTGAGTAGAGAGCCGAGATTTTAAAGTTTTTAGTCTTCGTCTTTTAAATGGCACAGGTATCACAAACGAAAATTTGCCAAACAGACTGACTGTCCCTCAAGAAATATATTTAGAAGTTTTATAAATGTTTAATTTAGTCTCAGTCACCAACTCTAACCTAAAATCAATCATAGTACAATAAATCGTCCTGTGTTAGATAAAACGACCAACTCTCCAAGGGCTTGAGAGTAGGGACGAGTCGTCATTTTGAAAAGGGACGGGCAGGAATTAGGTGCGAGTGATTTGGAAAGGCATTAGAGTTAGTATATCAAATGGGGACACCTTTGCGAAGGAAAACGAGAGTTGTAGAAGTGATATATTGGAGAGTCTCGCGGGGAAGTGAACTTGGACCCATTTTGTTGAAGATTGTTTAAATGTATTGAAAGTGACAAACTAACGGTAAGCTGAAATCTATAGGGGCCTATATAATATCAATAGTCCTCTAATGTTGGTAAAAAGAAACTGTCAAAATCTCGTTCAAGATCATACACTTTTTATTTCGATTCCTTGATAAATGTTTGTTGTCAACAGAAATTGTCTAGTTTGAACATTTACCCATTTTCTTGTCTAAGACTTTAAACGGCACCGTCTGAAATCCATAGCATTTAAGAGCGCAACATTTTATAACTCGCTGTAAGTAATCCTTCTTCAGCCAAAGCCATTTCTACAACAAACTAAGTAGTTTCTGTCCCGCAACTTCACCTGTGGAGTTGGAGATAAACTTGTGGGGAAAATAAATCAATCATTCAATAAGAATCCCACGGAGGGCGATTTGTCAAGTGCCGCGACGTTTTTACTCAACTAATGCGGAACTCCAAGATTTTGTGTCAATTTCACTCCTAAAGGGGTATATAAGTGATTAATGGGTATCATATGGTTAGAAAAAGGTCAGGGTCATTTAATCATTCATACGATTTTGCAAGGAAGGGGTAATATTGGATCGCATACTACCTACTTGTAGTAAGTAAACTTTGATATTTTAAAACGGTATAAACGATGATTTTTGCAAAACGTTGGTATAGGTAGACTTGTGACAAAGTAGAATTGGAATGGTCTTACAGAATGACACTTTATAACTTTTCCGAAGTCATATACCTAAATCTTAACTAAAATCTACTGTCAATAAGAATATCATTGAATCAAACAATTTTGATAACATTTTACTATTTTACTCACGGTGAGCAGCGCGGCGGTTTGTTATCCCACTAGAATAGTTCATGTTATAATTTACAATTAACCACTTACTGTCAAGCAGACTGTGCTTAATATGAAAAATACATCTAAGGTATCCATGGTAAACTGATTTTGCTTATTCCTTCAAAAACGAGTACTTATGTCGCGTATAGGTAACATTCGAATACATGTGTCTTGTCACGCGTCTTCCCCAAACAATCACAAGAAAGGAACTTGAACAAACAAACAAACGACGATTATCCTCAGATTTGCCGCGAGATCGTAGATAAATAATAATATATCAGACAATAAGTTATACATCCCTTTGGCAACGTAAGGGGGACCCTAGGGTCCTCTTTAACTTGAGGTCGGGCCCATCTAAAGGCACCTTTACAGTTCGTTACATCGGCGGTCTACCATCTGTTATTTTTGCCCATTACATATTTTAATGCCCCCAGAGGAGATTTCCTTGCCCTCTCAACCATTTCCGACCCATTGGATGACTTAAATGAAACATTTAGCGCTATCTTTTTTCTGGCCGGTTCAGCTTCAGCTTATTAGCAGAGCTTAATGAATTTCTTGTCTAGAAATTGATACGAAAGATTTCAACGGCGATGTATTATCGGGAAATAGTGTCAATTCCGACTTATAAATTTCTCAACATTGATTATTTTGTATCCTTTCTGTCACTTACTTAAAGCACAAATAGATATTTAACCCAATAAAACATGATTGTAGATATTACTTTGAAAGCCACTAAATCAAGGAAAGAAACACTTTCTGATTCAGATGTACGTAATAAACCTACTGTGAGCATAAGCTTTCTGATATTAGCTGGAGAGATCATTTAAGGGACTCAAGATCTTATAACAAATTCAGTTCAAACACATTTTTGCCAAAAAGGCCGGGACGAAAATCGCAAAATTTGCTTAAATAAAACATTACAATAATTTTCGCGAGAACCCTCCGTTACACAAACATATCGTTAGAAAAAGGTCGCCCGACTCAAGAGTTCTGCTTAAACAGTGAATAACAAATTTGTACAATGGATGCTTCAATGCTACAGACGTAAATATTCAATTTAAATTGCTCTACATTTGTCTGAAAAGCTTTCTGAAGTGGGATCATAAGGAATGCATAAGGTCCCCGCTGCACGCTCGGCTCTACGGATTCTTGATCCGTTCTTATTCTTAGACTCAAAGCAAATGACACGACAATGAAAAGGACTACTCAGTGAACTTCTTGTACGGAGTCTTACTTTCTGAGTTGTGGATCTTGAGGTATCTTCAGGTAAAGATCGTAGACTTATAAAATACATAGAGGTGTAACTACGAGATATTTTACCACTGAAATGTAGGTAAATAAGCTATCCAATCAATTGTGTTTGACATCTTTGACAGGACGCGTTTATGATTATGTTATGATTATGACTTTCTGGGAAGAACATAAATATGACATGGTCACCGCATATGAAAGTTTTTTTTTTTAAATGATAAAACATTTGATTAAACGGACATGGAGAAAATTATTTTTTTCCTAAATGGTTTGAACTTAGGCATTAAGTATTGTCAATTCTTAAGAATTAATCCTCGTTTGGTTTTAAAATTCTCAACACTACTAAATTTTATTTTTACAGAAGCTAGGAGGAAGTTTCTATCAGCAACAAGAAATTCATAAAAATTATTTGTAGTAGGACCCGGTATAGTCAGCATTGAAACTAATGTTATAGTTGAGTGAGTTTTTATAAAATGCTACCTTGTATATAGTTTGCAAGACAGCTTTGTTTAATCATTCAGTGAGCCGGAGTTATAAAGAGAATAGAAGTTGCGTCTTTGAAACTTTAATTCAATATTGCGATTCTTATACAACTTCTTGGTTCCCAACACTATAATATAGGTATTTCCTACCTACGTGGGGTAATTTATTCAGATTAAGAATAACATAGACCTGATACTAGTATCAAAAATTCTTATTTGTAGGTACCTATATAATAAATTCAAGACTAAAAAGCACATAATTTTGTAGATTCTGGCGACACTATTCCGTAACTAATTTCAGTAGGTATGGTTTATGCTAAATTTTTAAGATATTCCTTATTTTAAGTCAGTTTATTTTTGTCAAAGTTGAAATAGTGATAGTGCAAACTAATTTTAAAATAGCACTATCACTTTCTCAACCTCGGCATATTAAAGAGATAGAAAATAAAGACATTACTTTGAAATTTCTAAACTGACGCTTAAAATAAAGAATATATATTAAGAATAATTGGTTACAAAGTACTGATACTAAGTACCTACTTACTTACTTACTTACAGTCTTGATAAACATTGAGTACTTTTACAGCGGGAAATACCAAGGAAAATCCCTCTAACCCACAGATAAAACTGTAGAACGGAAATTAAATAAATATGAATTTCCCATATATTAAGCAGCGTCTAAGACGCAATTCCAACATCCGTATTTGCTAAATTAAAATTTTATATCCCCCACAAGACTCCCCCCCCTTCTCAAAAAGATTATGAGTGGCTTTTGTATTCGTAATCGTTTCATTTGTAAGACCCTTGGGTTATAATAAGTATACCGGGTGTAACAAACCAGAATTAGTATGTGTTTTCATATGAATTTCCCTGCGTTCTATTATTATGGATGAGAAAAATTGTCATTTGCTCTATCACAAATGGATGCAAAATAGAGGATGGTGAAGTGACTTCAGACAATTTTCCTAAAATCTGTGTCGGAAAATCACTTAAGTGATGGGATTGAAAGTCAGTTTATGATATGAATAGAAACTCTTCTATGTTGGAAAGATGAAGCAAAATCGAGTTTTTTTATTAGCTATGTGATGCCGGTTTATAATAGCTTTCCCCTGAATGTCGTATATGCCGACTAAAGGATATATCCAACAACGTTCCCAACGTTGCATGTAACATTCTTTTCTGCAATCGCCTATAACACCATTATTTAAGAGATATTTTTTGCGTACAAAATCGACGTTTTAGTACGGCAGGACTCATCACTGAATTACATAGTGATCGCTGCATAACACCCTATATAACGAAATAACAAGATCGTCACATCACAGGGCGAATAACGAATACGAATAGGTACTCGAAAAAAAAATGAGGTCAAGTTTGCCGAAGAAGCTTCTTATAAAAGAACAATAATTATCTCTATTCATGCAAAAGCGACCGTTATAGGACTGATATAGGACCGATTGGTAATATAAACATGTGCTGAGGGGAGCCGAGTTCATCGCAGTATCAATAATAAGGAAAATAAAGGGTTTTCTGTACAGTAGACATTTTATGGGCTTCATAATCAATGAAACTCAATGTCTGGTTATTGAATGAAATGAATTAAGGAATTTTTTTGTTAGGTATCATAAAAAAATATTTCAGTGAAAAATTTGAACATTCAAAAGGTAACTAGAATGTTTTTTTTTTATTTGGTCCTATCTTTTTCAGAGCTGGAAGCGATGAATAGCATACCTACCAGATATTGCTGTACCTACGTAAAAGCCTGTAGAAGCGGGATGGGATGTTCGTTTAAGCTGTTATGAGCTGACAACCCGCCACTACAGTAATATACAATTCTGTACCTATGATACCTATTTAATTGCGAATTTAAAGTACCAAAAAGTTACACCGTAGAACCTGTAGAATATCTTTTCCAAATATTCATTCAAACGCCATCTATACGTTTAGTTGAGAACTAGCAAGGTGCCGACGTAGCAACGTACGGTGATTGTTCGACGAGAACCATCTGTTCGCCATGGTTCACTGGCGACGGCAGCGCCACAGCGAAACGCGGCAGATTGTGGAAACTAAAGTGGAGTTTGAAACTTTCAGAAACTTACGGAAAGTAACTTTGTTTTGAACAGCGATCGCTTACCTGAAAATAAGGAAGTTTAATATTAGAATGACTATAAATAAAAATGAAATGTTTTCACAACTATGTTTAGGACTGCAGTTAAATTTAAAACATGCAGCACGTATACTTTTAACTAGAAAAATAATCACGGAATGTCAGTCGTATTATAAGAATTGCAAAGCGTACACTGAAATCTTGACTGAAACCTAAGAGGCTTTCTACAGATTTTACAATATGCCGTGGAATGGCACCTCGAAGAGACCCGCTTTCAGAATAACATGGGAGTCTTACTAAATCACGTTAAAATTAAATCGTTCTCTTTTTAATTCGAACGGACCGTCCTTTTGATAATTTTGCTTTTAACTTTTCAAGCGCTAATTAAATAAGTAGCTCATACCAAAAAAATAATTTTAAAAATCTATGTATCTAGCTAATCACTTACGAGGTAATTAATGATAAGAATTGATTACGTCATATTGTGGGATATGAACGATATGATCAGAAGATGGTAATGATACGCGTCGCTGAATTTTAAACAGCCATGCGACAGCGACAGGTCATCAACATCAGAATTTATTAAATTTAAAATTCGAGCTTCCTGCGCGTGTCGCCCTCTTAATCATACATATCACGCCTGTAACCTTTACGGAGTCGGCAGAGCATTGAAAGCATCAACAACCTAATAATTGGCTGTATTCGCCACGTCTGATAAGGTTTGAAGGATATTTAAGAAAAAAGCTTTGTATTGCAAACAGACATTAATTAGTCTTTGGTCAAAATTGCAATACGCAGTAAACATCCGACTCCCTCATCTGGTTCCTACAGTATGCCCGGGAACAGACACACCTGGAACATTCTTAGTTTAACTAACACTACCAGTCCGGCATGGCGGAATTGCCGTGCAACAGGTCATCAGCATCAGAATTTCATCATCATCTGCTTATATTACGTCCCCACCGAAGGGCACGAGTCTACCCTGAATAGGGCGATCGGGCCTTAAGTCAACCACATGGGCCCAGTACGGATGACGTCAGAATTTATTAAATTTAAAAAGTCAAGCTTCCTGTATGTGTCGCCCTCTTGATCATAATGAATGATTTTGAGTAGGTAGTATCAACGGCGCATATTAATATTCCATACTGTGAGCGAACGTCCGGTCTAGTGTTGGGACGTGGAGCTTTCCAGTGATTCCGATTTAGGTACGTAATTTCGTTGGCCCTACAAAATTATTAACATTATGCTCTACTGATAGGTTGGCTGAAAGACATATCTTCATGGGTGAGATTATCCAGACATAAAAAATAGATAGGTGACTGCATTCTCCATTTTTTTTTCAAAGTGTTTAATAAAGTTAGTAGGTACGTACACAAATTTTCTACGTCGTGTTTTTCATGAATTGCACGTCGCTATTTTGGCGTCGCATTTATCATGTGCGATTCTTATGCTTACTTCGCTATGACTAATGCTAATCCTTGTGAATTGTGCTACGGACGCGATAATTCAATGACAAAATTATGTCGAGACGCGCACTTGAGCCCTGCTGAATATCAGTCCCGATTTATATTTATCTGTGATCCCGATTTACCGCTACGGTCCGAGTCCAATATATACCTGCCAGTTTTAAGTCAGTGCAGTGGCACATAGGTATGTGCCGTAAACACGGAAAAGCGCATTATTAGCGCTGCCTCTGAATACAAGTCCCGTCTCGATTTTTTGCCACACGCTCCGTTGCTAGTCCGGTCTGAGTCAAATATCTGTCTGTTTTTAATCCGTATACTAGTGCAGTGGTATGTGCTTTGGACACGGAATAGCGCATATTAGCTCTGCCCTGCCTGCTGAATACCAGTCCCGTCCCGATTTACAGCTGTGTGGCGTCCCATCACTATTCCGGTCCGAGTCAAATATTTACCTGCCAGTTTTTAGTCTGTGTACCAGTGCAGTGGTATGCGCTGTGGACACGGAATATTTTGTCACAAGTTTTTAATTTTACGCTTTGTTGGGGTGAGCGACTTTGACTTTGGACTAAAATATTAGGTAAACAGGCACGTTATGTATGAGAAAGTAAATACGACAGTTTTTACGAATATGTACATACATACATACATATATTCACGCCTTTATCCCGAATAGGGTAGGCAGAGCGTAGACCTAATCAAAGGTCGTTCCGCCACATCTGACAAGTTTTGAGGGTTATTCCAGATAGATCTGTATATTGCTATGCTATATTACATGTTGTCAGCCCATCGCGTAAATTACAATACTGAAACCCTCGAATCCCTTAGCTGATTTTTACAGCATGCCCGGGAGGAAATGCAGCTGGCATATTCTATGTTTTTCTATCGCTATTTAAGCTTATGTAGGTATATGAATATTCGCTATTCTCGGCAAAGTTGTAAAAGCTTCATGTCAGCATGCCTGCTACGTGCTAAATGTGTAAAACAGCCAAGCTATCTTTCATAGTGAATCCTGCATATTGCAAAAGTTATAGTCGCTACTTCTCTATGAAATAGTGGATAGCTCCAGTTCATATTTTGAAGTGCATTCATATACTAAAACATAAGTAATAAGTAGGATTGCTTTTGTTTCTGATAGTTATTTAAGTATCTACTAGGTTCACGGACCGGGGTTTCACATCAACACGCTTTTTACTAATCGCTTGGTAAGTGAGAAAAAGATTTTTTCCGTGGTTAGCCGATGAAGACTTACTTATATAATCCAGTCATTTTGGTAGAGTTGTAGCAGGTTTACACTCTAAGCCTAACTGTCTAAGAAATGTTTTTGAAACAGCCATACGTAAATACTCGTAGAATAGAAAGGCAGCCGAAAAGACACTAGGTATAATGTTCACAAATATGGAAACGGCTTCAAATTCAGATCCCCAACTACCTACTGAACACTAACCGTGTGGTGTAACCTTAATTAACGGGACACCCTGCACAGTGTACCCACAGTTGGTCCAACGCAGCGTGCGTGTGAGCATTGTAAACAATCTAGACGGTTTACTGCCCCACTGTGCTCCGTTCACAGCATACCACAGAGTACATGTCCCTACCATAGGTACAGAAGAGTCACTGTGCAGCGGGAGGCAAACCTACGACCTAAGCGTTCCTTGCCGCAACCATAGATTTCTATATAAAAATATAGTCTTTGGCCGCAACTAGAGGCCGCATGATTTGAGACCACCCCTCTCACTAGAATCCGGCGCTAAATAGCTTGCTGTATTCCATGGTTCCATTCCCAGATGTGTGGGATTTCCAGTGCCTTCAAGACTTCTGAGTAAGCTAGGTCAGCGACTCTATGTCGGTCATCACTGGTAGATATACCAGTATATATCTACAGTCTAGAGTATAACCTAGAGATAGAGTGAACAGGCATATTCTGGGTGAGCTCACTCCATCGTCGACTCCGTCACTTTCCCGACCTAGACTGGAGTCAAGAGAAAACCCATTCCTAATAATTAAAAAAAAAACTCACCATCAAAGATTATTAAGTTTGAAGCAGGAGTCAATTGTTTCCTATTATTAATTGAGCATTAGAATACAATCCATCCAATTACAAGTTTCGTAATGGCAAAGGCTACTGTATTCCTATTCAACGTGTTATCTTGACATTTTCCAAACACCTGCATTTAAGTTGTAAATACAAAATGGCTCTTACAAAACGCAAAACAGACGCAACTTTAAAGTACAGTCCAAAATGCACAAACAGATCCCTTTGGACCTAAGCACAAACCTTGTCTCAGAAGCATAAATAAGCGAGTAGATAAGTTCATTTGTAAACGACCGTACAGCGCATCTTTTAGTCGCACGGAAAGTTGGAAACTATTACATAAGAATTAAAGTTACAATTCTATTGTAACAGAACCAATTAACTTTGAACAACTGTTTGAGGGCCCTAATGTCAGTAACATGGCGAAACCATTACGCGACGTCTGAGGAGGCCTTTAGATGGAATGCTGTAGTTAGCAGACCCTTATCTCCTGGAAGGCTTATAAACATATGGAGTAGATTCTTGCTGAAAAAAAACTACTGCTTTTATTGCACACTCCAAATCGTAGATACTTTAATAGTCTCTTTTAATTTTTAGATCGTTAAATGTCTAGTACACAACTTATTACGCTACTAGAAGAGCCGCATTAAAAATTAATCCTATAACTTAGCTACATAATTCAAACCATTCAATATCTTTCAAAGACAAAGTACCTAATTAAAATAATTTATCTATACAACCCAAGAAACTTTAACATACAATGATTTAATTATGAGGGAGCAAAAATTAGTTAATTACTTCTAACGAGACAGAAAATTTCCTTCTCATTAAACGAAGACTTAATAACATCGTAAGAAGCTAATAACATATATTCTTGCTACTAAGTTTGCTTAGAATGTACGAGGTGTGGATGAATTTGAATACTTTGCTTTGCAATTGAAACTGATGAATAAAATAACTGTTGGGTTAGAGCCTGTCGAAGTGTTGAAGAGATCTCAGCAACGGATGTGTCAATGCCGTCAGCGCGCATCTGGAGACGTTATAATAGGACAGCGCTCACGACAAGACTCTTTGATTCTAAAGGAAATAAAAGATCCTACAACAACTTTCTCTAGTCTCTTCACAAACTTTAAATCCACGGCAGCCCTCGGCAACGGATGTGCCGTCACTGCCGTCAGTGCGCAAATGGGGACGTTATAATAGGACAGCGCAAGGTCCTGCGATTATTCCATTCTTAACCTATGAAATCAGAGACTTTACTATGATATGATATCAGATCGTTTAGATAAAATGTCTCTTCAAAAGACTTAAGATCAACGACAGCCCTCGGCAACGGATGTGCCGTTACTGCCGTCAGCGCGCAAAAGGACCCGAGATGATTATTTTCCATAAGTATCCTTTCAGAGACTGATATGAAGAAGAAACTTTTAGTTTAGATAGAATATGTCTCTTCAACAGATTTTAGATCAACGACAGCCCTCGGCAACGGATGTGCCGTCACTGCCGTCAGCGCGCAAATGGGGACGTTATAATAGGACAGCGCTCACGCCAAGGCCCCGCGATTGTTCCCTCTCCTCCCCCCACCAATGCTATCTCGGAGGGGACCGCGTTATCCGCATGAATGGACCTAGTTTTGAAAATCTTTTGATGGCTCAAAAGATCTGCGCTTTGACGGTTTCTTTTGATTTTAGGTGAGTGAGGGACTGTATTTATTTTTTATTGTAGGTATAGTGCATTCTGCCTAGATGTCAACTGTTATGTTTGATTGTTCAGTTTGGGTTTGCTCTTTAGTTTAGTCTAGACCAATTGTGGCGGAGACGTAGTGGTCGATGGAGCAAGCTAAGGAGCTTAAAGCACTGGCATTCCCACACACTGTCGGAACACGCAGTAAGCTCTTTGCCGCCAGAATGCGGTAAATCCTATAACCAAAACGTATCACTCTCTTAAGACATACCAGTATCGCATATCGCGACATTTTATCAGGTAATATGCAAAAAGTTAGACATTTCATTGCCAGAACTCGAAAATTCATCGCGGCGTTGCGCTACGCGGTGCAGCCTGTCACTTCGTAGTACAATAAGATGCATCTTCAAGCAGCTTCGCGACTTGTCTCGTGGCGTCGCTTTCCGGTGTGAACTGATCTTAAGCCGTCGTTTCCCTCAAACGCATCTTTGATAGATCGTCACACAAGCCATTTCAGAGGCCTATTAGCTGTTCTATGGGGTGTTTTAAAGTCTCAGGCACCAGGAGCAATGGGGTCGTTTGACGACTCTAAAACCGCACTCGATAGAAGAAGTAGAGGAGGAAGATGGTCTATTCTATACTCGTAACGAGATAAAAGATGGTTTACATCTCTGAGACAGTCAAAACAATTCATCTCCACAGCTTTTATATCCCAAGTTTGAACTTCACATCAAAGCCAGTCATAATCGCGTCCCGCTGTCCCGCTCATTCCGCGTCGGGACAAAACACGGGGACATAAATAATGCAACTACTGTGACGTCACCGGCAGTCCCTTTAAACGGCGCATTTGAATAGTAATGCTGCACGGTCTGTTTGTGAGCAGATACGTATTTGGGGCATTATTTGGATGTTTTTAGGACGTTTATATGTAGTAATGTCAGTGTCCTGACTACGCTAAGTAGTTCTGTTTTTTCAGGATATCAAATCTAGCTGTATGGTGCTGGTGACCCACAAATAAGTACATCGTATGTCAATAGAATGAAGCCTTTTAGGCTTGCTATGAATAAACAAGCCATTTTTAATTTAAACCTTGTTCACGCCCACAATTTACAAAAAATCTGTTGTAAAAACAGTTTCGTCTACAACGTGTAACATAAAAGGTATATGCATCGTGATATGTGTGAATCTACCCATGAAACTGAACAACTCTCCCTAAGGAACATAGGTCGAAATACGAAAAAGAAAATGACTTAAATACTAAATGCGCTATCAGCTGATGATGCATTTTGTATGGAAGGCCAATATTTTTTTTTCGTTTTCCGACCTATGTTTCTTAGGGAAAGTTGTTCAGTTTCATGGGTAGATTCACACCTTTCTCGATGCATATACTCTTTCTGTTACGCGTTCTATATTCATCAAAATGGGTAGGACTGTGAGTTAACAGCCTGTTGAAAGAGTTTTCGCCAATTTAAAAAGCCTTTAGAACTCTGTAAAGAAAATCTGTTACACTCTATTCTACGTAACTAAGGCCCGTATTTATAATCAGCTCTCAAGAGTGACAGCGAGTTTGAGTTCGTATCAGAAACGTCATTTCAATACAAAGTGACCTGTCAAATCCACACTTAATATTGCTCTCTATCTTGAGATAGCTTTATAAATACGAGCCTTAAAAGTTCCTAGTCCCGCACGAAAGAAACTGCAATAATAACGACAACAAAACGAAACTGAGCCACCAGAACAGTAGGTGATTAAAGAATTTCCACGAAAATGAATACTCGCGGGAGACAATAGTTCGTATTCGTAAAGAGAATAGTTTGTATTCGTATTCATTCGTAAACAGATGGAAACGACTACAATGCGAATGCAACTGGGACATGTTGGAAGCACACTGGAATTTGGAGCGATTAAATAGGTGGACAATGTTTAGATTAGAGAAAAGTTTTGTACGAATCATGACTACTTTGTCTGGATATCCTGGTATTGTAGGTTCTGGTAATCAATTTTCCTGATAGATCTTGATCATGTGATTTTCATTTCATAGGACTTTATTGAATGTGAATGTGATTGCCTAGTTTTAATGTTTATTACCACCCTTTTTAATTTGTTCATTGCAAACAAAAATCAAAAAATTGGTAACAATATTACGTTATTTCATAGCTGGGTATAACCTACCAAGAAAAGACAGCTTCCTTTTCAAAATGTAATCAAATTATAACTAAAATGAACGTTTTTCGCATTAATTTATATAAAACATGTAATTTACTATCATTAAGTCTATGCCTAGGAGATCTTTAATAATTCTCTTGTCTGAAGTAATTTCCTAGCGCTCAAGAATCTGGGCCGCGCCGGGAAAAATATAAATGCAAATAATCAACGTAAGAAAGAAAGAAGCTATTATTTTAAAAGCTTCTGTGGTTACATCGGCTATTGCACTGTCTGCTGTCGTAATAAGGCTTATTTTGCTGTGTATCAAGAGTATTACAAGGTATTGTGTAGGGAGAACATTATTTACATGTCAGCTGTCAGATTTGCGTAAATATAGTAGGATCATAGATGTAGGAAGTTGAAATGTTGATTGTTTATTAGGTTTTGCATTATTACTCGTAATATCAGTAAGTTAAACAAAAAAACGCCGAACATTTTCTGAGGAATTCTGACTTCCTTAAGTAGGCTTTAAAAAAAAATTTCTTAGATATATGCTCTACCTATCTATTGTGTCATATTTCTAAATAGATGTGTCCTGTAAGTTCTTGTTAATAAAAAAAAATATGGGAAATAAATTAAAATTAATTATCTATTACTGCTTTAACTAGACAAAACTTTCTCACATAATTTACCTCGTCGTTCTCCAGTAAAGTTGCAAGATCTATGGCAACACTGACAACCCTCTCGAACTAATATTAGTTTCGCATTTCGTTCAGCCGGCTGTAAATCTAACACTTTACTGTTTTGGCCCTAAGCGGCGACAACTTTACATTTACCGTCACCGCTGCAACTTCTCCTAACTTCGTACACTTGAGCAAGATTCGCCGAGCCGCTAAGTTAAATTTGTTTTTGATCGAAACAAGACAACCACTTTAAATTTGCCGTCTTCGCTGCAAGTTCTTTTCGTTCCTTACTGTGTTAGAATTAGACATGGTTTTTCGAGTTGCAAAGATAAAGTTGTTATTGTTGGGACAGTTTTAGAACATAAACTATGCGATGCTACGTTGCCCTAGACGAAACCGATTGATTTTATAACAATAGCTGAATCAATAAATATTAAATTTAAATGACTTGATTATTAACATTTGAAAGATAATATTATTGAAACTAACTTCTGCTAGTCATAATATTTTTTCTAGGAAATTATGTTTCTCAAATTGCTTACCATTGAATATTTTTCCAGTATGTGTCATAGAGATTTTGAAAAACCTGTCTGATTTAGTCGCCAAGTCATTAATCGCTATAATGCCACCATTAAAGTAGCTCAGCTATCATTATTTAGTTTTAAATAAAGCAAAGTTTTAAAGCACATTTAAGTGTTACTATAGAAGCATTTAGTTGCTGATAAGTTCGTATAAATTATAAATCACAAACACTTACGTTTAAGTCACCTAGTAAATAAAAATTCTTTATAAATATTTCCCACTTTCTTTTAGTGATCTCTCTCTGCTTGAGCCCGTCCGTAAATTTTCTTTCTTACAATGTTACGAAAGGACATATTAAATGAAGATTCAATATGTTGGAGGCTTTGGCCCGCAAGACACCATTAGGAAGTGGCGGCACGGAAACCCCTCGGAATGTGGTGCCTCGTTTAGATGAACACATTAGGGCAGGCGAGCTACTGGATCGGTTTAATTTAAGAATGTTTTAGGGAAAGGAGCTGCTGATATATTTGTTGTTTAGCAGGCTTACGGACAAGAAAAGCCATAATAGTCCCTCGTTTTGTAACAAAACAAAGGACTGTTGTGGCTTTTCTTAAGAGTTAAGATTCAATATGTTGGAGAAAACATTAGGACGGATGAGCTATTGGATCGATTTAATTTTAGAAATTATTTTTTAATGTTAAGCAGGCATTAGAGTAAGAGAGCTAGTAGTAGTTATTTATTTTATTTTGATTGACATTCTTATTCAAAAATACAATTAAGTATTTAAGTATGTTAATTAGCTAAGACTCTTTAGTTTTTTTTTTTTTTTCTTATGAGCCCAATTGGTAGTGTAGCAGTTGACGTTGCATTGTCTTTTAATATTTATCAAATGTTTTCCTTAAGATAAGATCATCTAGTACTTAGAATGTGACCACAATAAAGAATTCCCTAATCAGATAAAAGATCTTTATTCAAATCCGGATGACGTCGAAACGCACCTTTGTGAAAAGAACAGGTAATTAAGTGGCCTCGCCCTTACGAAATAGAAGCTAACAGAAGATGACAAATAATTACAGAAAAAAATATAAAAAGTGAAAATTAGACCAAGTTATTTTTCCTCCAAGACATAAAGCCTAAATATATAAATTTAAAGAGAAGAGCTTTAAATTTAAATTTGTAACAGATGATACTTCAATTTATTTTCCAAAAAAGATGGTAACGTTCCAGTTCCAGCACTTATTTCCAAAACTACGTTCCAGTAAGTAATAAAACACAGGAATGACTTGCAATGAACTGAACGTTTCGTTTATTCAAACTTACAACCTGTCTACCTACACACAACAGAGATGGCGCTAGTAGTTACATATTTTGTTAATGCATTTATAACATCCTGCCCTAACAAAATAATCATACATCCTTTAAAAAAAAATAATACAATTACAAGTACAGTTAAACTTCTGAGATGCCCATTAATTTTAGGAACTTATAATGTTTATTCGCACTTAAACTTTTGGTTAATAAATCTGCTGGCATTTCAGTAGTTGATACATATTCAATTTTAACTTTTTGATTTGAAACACATTCTCTTACAAAATGATGTCTTATGTCAATGTGTTTGGTTCGCTTGTTATGTAACAATGGATTAGAGGCTAACTTGAGCGAGCTTTGATTGTCGCTGTACAAACACACTGGCATACTTTCATTACACATAGTTAATTCATTTAACAAATTTTGTAGGTACATAGCTTCCTTACAGGATTCGGATAAGGCCATATACTCCGCTTCTGTACTCGAGAGTGCTACTGTTTTTTGCTTTCTGGATTCATATGAAATGACTGATCCGGACATAAGAAAACAAAAGCCAGTATACGACCTTCGGTCCATGACACATGATGCCCAATCAGCATCGACAAAACCTTGTAAATTACATTCAGATTTCTTATACACTAAACCATAATTTATAGTTTTCTTTAGGTATTTCAGTACACGTTTAAGATGTCTCCAATGAGTCTCATTAAAACAATTATTGTATTGACTGAGAAAACTCACACTATAAGCAATGTCTGGCCTGGTTAATACAGATAAATACATCAAACTGCCAATTAATTGCTGAAAAGGGATTTTTTTATCTTTACAGTTTACATCTTTTTCTAATTTTAAATTAATTTCCATAGGGGTATCTGAATGTGAACAATCTGACATATTAAATTTCTTTAAAATAGTTTCTATAAATTTCTTTTGGTCTACAGTAATACAATCTTTATAAATATTAATATTCATACCTAAACATTCTTTCATCTGACCCAAATCTTTTATTCTGAATTTATTTATTAACTCATTTATTAATTCCTGGTAAGTATTCTGACAATTATAAAACACAAAAAAATCGTCTACAAATAAAGCTATATAAACTTTTACATTTTTTACACATTTTACAAAAAGACAAGGTTCATAATCTGACTTTTTATAACCTAGCTTTATTAAACATTCTTCTACTCTAGTGTACCATGCCCTAGCTGACTGTTTGAGGCCATATATGGCTCTTTTTAGCCTTAAAACTTTATTATTACAATTCTCAAACTCTGAACATTCTGGTATTTCCATGTACACTGTTTCATGAAGAAAACCATTCAGAAAAGCTGTAGGTACATCAAGATGATTCATATTCAAGCCTAGATAAACACTCAAAGCTAATAATAGTCTAAAAGTGGAATACCTCAAAACTGGCGAAAATGTCTCATTAAAGTCTATTCCTTTCTTCTGTGTAAAGCCCTTTGCAACGAGCCGGGCTCGATACCGCACTTCACCATTACTGTTATATTTCTTTTTGAACACCCACTTATTTTTCACTACCGTACCATCACTTGGCCGCTCCACTAGCTCCCACGTGTCATTGTCCTTAAACGATTTAAGCTCATCTTTTATTGCGCACTGCCACTGTTCTTTTTCAGGTCCACTTACAGCATCACTAAGAGTTACCTCTTCACCTGACACATCTACACACGCGTTTGCGACATAGTAATCCGGTCGGCGTCTAACACGTTTTTCTGGTAGTCTGACGTCATCCTGCCTACTGTTGACTGGCTCCATGTCTTCTGGCAATAAAGAATCAGCAAAAGTCTCATCTGAGTCACTTGATAACTCACCAGGAACGAAAGTTTCATCTACCTGACCTTCTTTTGCATCTGAACTGCCCACAGGTACCACCTCTTTGGCTGCGTCTTCAGGTTGCTGCTTCTCCTCAACTATAATGGTTGTTACTTCGGGTTCCTGCTTCTCCTCAACCAAACTGGTTGCTGTCGAACTGTCATCGGTATTCTCCATTACTATGACATCTCTGGCTACAATAACATCGTTTATTTCTGGATCATATAAGCGATAGCCCTTGACATTCTCAGAATATCCCACTAAGAACATTTTCTTCGCTTTCTTATCCCATTTTCTACGTTTTTCTTTTGGAATATGGACCATAACCTGGCTGCCAAATATTCTGAGATGATCCAAATTTGGCTTTCTGCCTGTCCATATCTCAAAGGGAGTAGTATTCTTGTCAATTCCTGCCGCAGGTGATCGGTTCTTGATATACACAGCCGTGTTCACGGCTTCTGCCCACAGAGATTTCTTGAACTGTGTATCAAAGAGAAGACAACGAGCTTTCTCTACTATTGATCTGTTATATCTTTCACTCAGTCCATTCTGTTCTGGCGTGTAACTGTTAGTTTTCTGATGGACTATACCGTGTTGCCTCAAATAATGTTCCATTTCTGCTGAACAATATTCTCCTCCATTGTCTGACCGTAATATCTTTATCTTCTTTGACTGCTGGTTCTCAACAAGTTCTTTATATTGTTTGAAATATTTAAATGTCTCACTTTTATGTCGCAGAAAATACACAGTGCACATTCTACTGAAATCATCCACAAATAGTAAGTAGTATTTAGCATTACCAAGAGATGGATTCTCCATTGGTCCGCACACGTCGCTGTGAACCAATTCTAGTGTCTCTATGGTCTTGCTACTACTTTGAGGAAAGGGTAGTCTGGTTTGTTTACCCTCGCAACACACTGTGCAACTAGTCTTCCTGGCATCACTTTTTCCATCAAAACTAACACCTTCAACAAGTCCATTTCTCAACCTGTCCAAGTCATTCGCATTAATATGGCCTAGCCTTCTGTGCCATGTTGTACATGATTGCTTTACAGTTGCTGCTAAAAGTTTTTCTGACTTCACAACAATTAACCTGTATACACCATTTTCTAAAACTGCCTCACCTATACACTCTCTCTGCTTGTTGTAAATCCGGCATCCGGTTTTATGAAAATCTGGCTTATTTCCGCTGGCAATTATCCTACTAATGGATAGCAAATTCGTAGTGAGGTTAGGAACACAAAGCGCTTCCTTTACTTCTATAGAATGCTCCTTGTCGCCGACAGACGTCGTTATCTTCATATCGCCTGAGCATAAAACAGCCACAGTAGTACTATTCGCCACAACAAGCTCTGGGGTACTCGGTGTATAGCAAACATTTGACAACAAGTTCTTGTCCGCTACTACGTGCGTACTTGCGCCGGAATCCAAATAGAAATCTTTCGGACTGAATTCCTTTGTAAGAAAAACTGCACTAAATGCATTCGGCATTGGTTTTTCAGCGTGCGGACACTGGTTTTTGAAATGGCCAATCTGTTTACATTTAAAACAGCGAATCGTTTTTTTACGCGTCGAGCTCGAGCTATTTCCACTGACATTGACAGATGGGTGGCGCGTTCCAGTAGCATTATATCCGCCGCCATACTGCGAATGCGTTTGGTTATTGCATCCGCTACCAATGCTGCCAACACCACGCCTGTGAAAATTCTTAGCCACAAATGCACCCTCCAATTTAACCTCAAAATCTGCACTCATATCCAACAGCTTAGATTTTATAGAATCCGCACTGATCTGCATGCCTGAGTGCTCGATGGCCATAATCATTGGTCCAAACTTCTCTGGTAAACCCGCCAACAAAAGTGACCCGATCCACTGGTCATTTATCTCAAAGCCGGTGCCACTCAATTTCTGTGCTGTTTCTATGAGCTGGCTGACATAGCTGGTCATGGATTCGCAATTTTCAAGACGTATATTTATAAGACTTCTCAGCAAACTTATTTTTCTGGCATATCCTGAATCGTCAAACATATTCTTCAATGTTTTCCACAAATCGTATGTTGTAGTGGCTTTTCTGATATGCACGTATAGAGAAGCATCTATTGTCAAGATTATTTTTGCTTTCGCCTTCGAATCCTCTGCTATTTCTTCTGCTTTCGCCGCTGCTGGTAATGGCTGCTTGATAGAGCCCGCCATTCCTTCCAACACGAGCACATTTTCCACCGCAAAACTCCAATCATCGTAATTTTCACGACCTTTCAATTTCGGGACGTTAGCGAGAAAGTTTGTCGACATTTTCAACACGAACTCACTGACTTTTCTAGACTTTTTTAAGAAGAAAACGGGCCTGGGCCCAAACCTAATAAAACACAGGAATGACTTGCAATGAACTGAACGTTTCGTTTATTCAAACTTACAACCTGTCTACCTACACACAACAGAGATGGCGCTAGTAGTTACATATTTTGTTAATGCATTTATAACAGTAAGCTCGATCAAGTGAACGCAGCACCGGCACGGATTCCGATGAAATGAAAGGATATGCAGTGGAAAAGTCCCTGCCCCGAGGTGAAAATTTCTCACCGGAAAATTATTTACACTACATAAAGTTTGTATCTTTACTATGCGTGTCGCAATTTTATTTGCTTAAGCGTTACTAAAAAAATATTTGGATACTATAATTTGTATTTAATTTTATTTATGAAACTGAACAACATTTTCTGGGACACAACACAACACAGAATATTTTGTGAAAAGCAAGTTTAGTTAATTTTTAAAATGTCTTATTTTGAACCATGTTCTTTGACATAAGTTTGAGTCAAATATTAAATTTACCTTATGCTTATTACCTTTATTATTTGGTTAAGGATCAAAGTATCGCTTTACTTTAGGTATATTGGATCGTGTTTGTAGAGCACTAATAAGGGTTTCAATTTGAACCAAAATATATCTAATTCAGAAACTTTACAGACGTTTACTTAGTAAATTAGCTACTAGGTATCATTATTAGTGATTCGATTAATCCATAGAAATTATAATCCTACTCAAATTGTTATAGGACTCAGTAATTAGATTATCTGGCTTGAAAAATTAAATAACTTTCGCTAATTAAGTAGGTAGGTAGCTAAGGTTGAAAAATTGGTTAATATATGAATTATAATACATTAGAAACTTTTATTCAATGTTGCAGGCATGGCCTAGCTAGAGTAACTACTTTACGTGCATGTGCAAAATTACCTAAAGTTTACACAATCATCATAAAATAATATTATTTCTCATATTATATTTGACATAATTATGTCTCACTTATAGATATGAATGAGAGGTTAATGCCCTCATTAACTTCACATAATTTGAACAGTTATGCACTGGAACTCGTGGACACAACCATAAACATCAAGTTGTCAAATAAATAATGGAGAAATGAGTTGACTACCTGCTGAAAATTGATGAGTAGGTAAAATGGCTGAAATATTCCTGAATGAATTTTAAATGGCTATAACTAATGGAGAAATGCCGATGTTCATTCGATCATTCACCATAAAGATCCAATCCCACAGATATACTTAGGCTCGTATTTATAAAGCGATCTCAAGATTGAGAGCAATATTGAGTGCGGATTTGACAGGTAATTTTGTACTGGAATTACATTTCTGATACGAACTCAAACTCGCTGTCACTCTTGAGAGCTGATTATAAATACGGGCCTTAGTTTTAACGGACTTTATGTCTTCCTTAAATATAAAATTTTAAATCAGCGATGTATGTCGCATTATTTCAACCTCTCTCGTCATCTTGTATTTATTGCTGTTTATAACTACAAATTGGTCCATAAAATAAAAGTTGCAGACATTTTTATATGAATGAGTGAAGACAAACATATCCTTTTGAACTAAGAACATGCTTTACTATCTTTTTTACGGTAAAATTGGGAAAAGTATCAGCTGGTACATTCTATATTTTTTCATGGTACCAGTTCTGAATGAAAATTATAATTAACATTAACATTTACTTTTGCTTTGCTGGCAACACATTGAAAAATCTCATAATTAATTTTATTTACAATTTTCATCCAGCATCAAAAGTCAAAGCAAAATGTTTATCCAGACGCCATACGAAATAAAATGTAGAAATATCAAAACCAGGCACATCTTAATGTACTCCATCAAAACCAGCGTTTAATTCGATGTACCGTGTTCGTGTTCCGATTTCTCGAAATTGTACCGTCAAACGTTTATTACTGAGGAAACTATAAAATGTGGATAATCGTAAAAGCCGTCTTGGGCGCGCGCCAGCGGCCACCCGACAATGAAAAATAATTCGACATCACACTGCGAAGTTCAATGGGCTTTATATCGAGAACACTGACGACTAAAATAACTTTACAATCCATTAGTTTTTTAGTACCAGGCTCTTTTTTTATCTGGAGTAAACACAGCAGCAATGAAAGCACGATGATTAAAGAGAAAACGAATATTTTGTCGTCGCGTCAGTCATTAGCTATCTTCAAAGCGCGAATGGTAAACTTTTGCGTTCCATTCCATTTTAAATTGGACGGAGGAAACTTTTGACAGACGCGATAAGTCCAAATATTTGGAAATGGAAAAAGTGACAGCCACGAAATTACTTGCAGGACAACAATTCGTGTACTTATTTCGGGCGAACGCAGCAAGCTTTTAAAATGCTTTTCTAGTAAGTCCTGTATTCCAGATTTGAAAAACTGTTTCGGAAGAATTATGAAGTAATACTGGCCATTCGTCAAATTAAACAAAGACTGGCCGAAAAAAGAAAAATCAAAGTACAGTAAAGTGCAAAAGTGTTAATAGGCAAGCCAAGTCTCTAAAATCCTAACGTCGCAGTTTTGTATCTAGCCAGTTAATTAATTGACGTGAGAAGTGATCTGAATAACAAAACCGTCGCCGGTTAATTTAGGGTTACACACTGCTGTGATTAAAATAAATTCTACATATTTTAGTGCGGAATTCTCATCGGCTGAGTCCGTGGTTGAAACCTGACCGCATTTTCAGCGGAATGTCCAAAGGCTATTTATAAACAGGGTTAGAAGCGCTGCATAAAAATATATAATAGCAATTAACAATAGGTAGAGACAATACATAAATATACTATTTTGTAACTAGGGTCAGTTTACACCAGGAAGCGGCGCGCACTTTTCACTTACCACTAATATTTATTACTATTTAGTTAGATACTATCATTAGTTTAGTACTATGCAAAAAGACCTTTCATTGACAAAATTAACTACAGAGGAATATTGGTCCTTGCGAATTTGCGGTTCTCGCCTTTTTTCAGCTTCAAAAGTTTTTTGTTACATTTTGTGCATTATCATCTCAGTTTGAACTTTAAACAAATAGTTTTAAATAGTCATTGCACCCGTACTACCTTACATTACAGCTCATTATTACCTACCTTTCATAATATTATCATTTCATTAAACTCAAAGTGACATAGGTAACTTATTAGAATTGAGCTATTTAATGAAGCCTAACGGTATATACAATACACTACACTCCCACCCTCGTACATGCCCTATCAATCTTTAAATTATGTAGTTAACTGCATTATGAATGGTGATAGATGTGACATGCTTCTTGTGATGGATGGATGGAATGAAAATTATCCTCTTGTTGAAATGTGAACACTGGAATAGTCATGTCGTCTTATTATTAACTTGACATGACTTTTTTTATGTTTTGATCGATTTAACCTCAACTCACTTTTACTTACAATGTGTGTAAGCAAACATAAGTTATCTACTTAATCTTTACCTATAGACAAATAGACAGTCTTTCAAATACCGACTCAAGAAAGAATAAAATGAAGTACGTATATTCTTTTAATCTTTTTTAGTTGCGATGGGTGGTTTTGCTCTTCTCTGTCTCAGCCAAGTCTAAAACAGAGTTGATGGTAGAGCGTAGGTACCTACTCTCTCGGAAACCACACATTCGACTAAGCGATTCTGCCCATGAACCTCGAAGGCAATGGTATATTATTAAGGCGACGAAAAGATTCGTCTACATAATTTCCCAAAAGTCTTTTAATTATTTACATTGTTTGGCAACCCTGACTGTTCCACTACGCTGGAGACAGGGTGCGCACAAAACCGAATGCCTTAATTTAATATAAGTCAATTTGGGCCAATTTAATTTCGCGGCCATGCAGCCGTTCCGCGGCAGCACATCATAACTTATAGCCGTCTCTGTCATACTTATTGTACTTCGCATATACTTGTTTCATGTCGGATAGACGTATACTGTTTGTGACAAACTTTATTGAATACTGTGAAATGTTCATTATCGGGTTTTACTGTTATAGGGTTTAAAGCATTTACGCGTAATAGAAATCTATACGCGCCGCTAATTTGGAGATTGTCCTATTATTAGATTAGGAAGATGTCGTATTATCTTCTTCTTTGTTCGGAAATCGGGGCAGACAGAAAAGGCAGAATAGGACCTTATACTAATGAGAAAAACTAGTAGAGCTCTTTTGTGTAAATCTTTTGCTTGTATAATTCAAAAATACCTACAAGACCGATTTTTTAAATTCTTTCATCTTTGCTTTGCTAGTTCATCATCATCAGCTACAACAGTCCACTGCTGGACATGGGCCTCCCCAAAATTGGGGGTATATGCCATACTCACCACGTTTGGCAGGCGGGTTGGTGAGCGCAGTAGAAGTTTTCCATTCACAGGGAACGCTGCTGCCCATTCCCTGGATTTATCTCTTAGTCGCCTTTTATGACACCCGCAGGAAGTTATTGGGTGATGCTATTCTAACCCGGCACCACAAGGGCAAGTTAAATCTGCTATTGAAATTTAGATAAATAAGAAAAAGCAACTTATTACCCCTGGAAAATGATATAATATACATGTAGGAATGGAATTGATGACGTAGCGAGTGACGTAGTGATGTGTGAGCGAGTGACAGGTGTGCGATAGAGACAGGGAGTTCTGGTAAGATGGCGGATTGTGTTAGACGGTTGTAGCGAGTGCTGCTATAAAATAAATAATTTTCCTGAAGATTGAAGTGTTTTCTTCGCCTGCTCACCGCCCCATCCCATATTTTTGGGGGCTCGTCCGGGATAGAGGTGGCGAGCTCCCGGCGGAGGAAATAAAGAGCAGAAAAAAGAGCAAAAGAAAAAACGATGTTCTTGTGTTATTTTTCATAACCTCAAAGAAAACTTTCAAAACGACAAGACGAAGAAATTATAAGAAGTAAGACGGCGAGGATATGAAATAAAATAAGAAAACGAAAAGGATGACGACGGCAGCTATATTTAATGGATTGATCAAGTTTACTGGTGACGATAATATTTCTGTGCGAAAGTGGGCGCAAGACATAGAAGAAAATGCAGAGTTATTCGGATGGTCGGCCAGGCTAAAACTTTTGATCGGCCGGAGGACTCTGGAGGGCACGGCAGCTTTATGGCTCCGCGGTGAGGACGAGCATAGCACATTCCAAGAACTGAACACAGCTCTTCAAGAATGGTTTGAAGATGTCCGAGAAGACGGCGCAAGTTCAGTTGGCATGTCAAGCACCATGGAGACCGGAGCAAACGAGGCGCTCGGTAAATATCGGCAAGACTCGGCTGTATTCAAGTCTGAGGAGGTCCGAGCCGAGGCAGTGCCAACCTCAAGCTGTAACAAGGAGGTTCTGACTAAGGAGGTTCCGAGCAAGGAGGGTTGTAATGACGAAGTGGTTTTGTGCGAGATTCCAAGCACAAGCAATTCAGAAAAAAAAGAAGAATTGATAGTGTTGACAGATGTCAACGATGACAAAAAAATAATGAAATATTTACAAATCCAATCTGAAAATTACATTTTCGATGTTGAAAATAAAGAAGGAAGATCTGCAACTGAGGAGAAGGTTGAAGAGTTTGTGCAGGAATGCCAGACTGAAATGACGGAGATGTCAACATTGCTAAAAGGAAGTTGTTCATCGACCAAGATCACGGTTGTTGACAAAGAGTTGCAATTGCAAGTGAGCTATTTTGAAGACTACCGGCAAGAATATCAGGACTTCTATAATGAAAGAAGCAAGAAGCAGCATGAGAAGGAGCTATATAGACAATATAGACAGTATAGCAAGCTAAATGTGGAAGAAATAGAACTACCATTTGACAGAGGAAAATATATTTTTTTTGCATTTACTTAAGAAGTGATTTAATGATTTATTGGTTTTGTTTGTTAAGTTGAGTATGTTTTAAGTTGTTAAGTTTTTTTTTATTGTTTTAATTTCAAGTGGAATCCGATAAGTTTTAGTTAAATTGTAAATAGTTTACGAGGTCAAGAGTTGTGTGAGTGAGTTAGTTAAGGATTTAAGTTGTTTAGTTTGTTTAGAGTCAGGATGAAAGAAGGAATGTCTGAGGACAGACATGTAAGCAGGATGGCCGAAATGTAGGAATGGAATTGATGACGTAGCGAGTGACGTAGTGATGTGTGAGCGAGTGACAGGTGTGCGATAGAGACAGGGAGTTCTGGTAAGATGGCGGATTGTGTTAGACGGTTGTAGCGAGTGCTGCTATAAAATAAATAATTTTCCTGAAGATTGAAGTGTTTTCTTCGCCTGCTCACCGCCCCATCCCATATACATGTACCTACATGTACGGGATATTATGATGTACTCGTAATTATTACTCGAAAACTTGATAAGCCGCGAGTAAAACTTATATCTATTAAAGCTAGTTCTCTATTAAGATTTCTTTCAATTCGACATCACTCAACAGTACTTTTCATAGACAAATGTTTGTCTATATAAACCGTCTGTATTACATAACATGAGAGTGTATTGTTGCTTGACAAATTGTAGCGATTTGTCTGACTGTATGTAAGACAGTTAATGGTTTAATATGATTTATTCACCACGTGGTGTCTGCTAAATGAGTCGGCCGACTTGTGTGAAGAAGAGAAATTATTGTTTCAAAATTAATAACAAAGTTAGATTCAAAACATTTTCAAATTAAAATTATAGGCAAGCATTACAGCCAAGGAGAACTTAACCTTGATCACAGCGTTGACTTTCAATGTTTAACAGTCAAGCAGTGTTTATATTGCTAGAAAAATATGGAAGCATAAACTAAGGCAAACATCTTGAGCATTGAATCGTATAGTAGGGGAAGTTTGTGCATCTAAAATTGTTTTATAACATTTTGCTCTTAAATTCCTTGTGCGGTCATTGCTCTCAAGATATTTGGCAACTGTATTTCTACTAAAATGTATCTACATCTACTAACTAATTCGAAGGAGGCAAATCAAATGTGGTCACATAAAATAAAAGAGACAGCGTATTTTACACACATTCAATTAAATTTTACACATTATTTTGATTATTAAGTCCCCAAAATTTTATGAGTAAAAACGCAGACTCTTTAAGAAAAAAATAATTTTAATATTTTGGTACCATTTTAACGAATTCTTACCACGATACCATTTTATTTCCTTAGTAGCTAGCTTATCGTGGTAAGAACCCGTTAAAATCATACCTAAATATATTGAAAATTACCGCAAAAGTCCAAAAGAAAGTTTAAAGTTGTGACCATAAAAAGCCGAAAGGTATAATTTTGTCAAAGATTTACCTCCAAATCATACTCGTACATACTGCTTGAAAACTCAGCCGCTAAACCTCCTCGTAGTTACCTGAAAAACAAAATGAAATGACTTTTTGAAAATCTACGAACTAATATTCTGATACACAATATAAAAAATCGCTCCATTTTTTTGTTACTTGTGCATGTGTAGGCTGTGCAGCTCGTTTATTAATTCAGCATGCTATTTGTGACTTGGTATGAAATATCAAAAAAACATTTAAAAAGTTGCCAAATAAATAAAAATACCTCGCCATTTTTTTTCCTAAATGTGACTAAGATTTTTGAACCTTTAGCACTGGGCCATATAAATCTAATTACATTAACTAAGTAAAGATCTTTATATATTAGGTATCTTTCATCTGTCATTATGGGTAACAAAATTGAACGTAACAAGTCACGCCTGCCTATTAATACTAACAATCATTAACAAAGTAAAGTTGGAGCTGTCAGTTTGTCAGTTTACATACGCTCCACAGCGGAACTAATTTGGCGTTAATTGTGTCATTTGACACCCGATTCATATGAGTGATTTGATCCATTATATTTGAACATGAACAAAACATGGCTGTGAGACTCGCCAATTTGTGATTGTTAGACATCGGATTATATGCAAATGCATATTTGCATATGCAAATGCATATAATGCTAGTTTTCCAGCGTTAGTGCATATTTCAGTACATTTTTGTTAATAGTGCTTATTCTAGTAGTTAAGTATGCATCAGGCGTGTTTTACTACGAGTAGGTAAACGGTGCCGTAAACAGTGACGTGCTGCGCGTGCGTCTCACGAGCACACGGTCAGCGCGCTGAGCTACTGAAATATGCGTAAAATAGTATCTTGTATTTGTTAAAATAATGCTACCAGTGAAAAAAAATTGTTTATTAAAAAAATATATGAATATTATGTTAAAAGTACTATTATTAAAATAAATAGTGTGGTTATTGTGCATATTTCGCTCATTTTCGTACATATTTGCATGCATTATTGGCATTTTGATAGTGCATATAATCCGACGTCTAGTGATTGTAAGTAACACCACATTTTTCAACATCAGTTCTATTTTGTTGCACGTGAAGTGGAGATCTTTATTTTAGTTCCTAGCCCCAATTTAATTAAGTAAATTTTCAAATATATTTTTGCACTCACAGTGCTATTTTATTTCTGAAAATAGCGCCCACTTAATGACGAATAATTTCTTCCAAGCGAATAATAAATAGCCAATCACTAATTCGCCGCTCAGGATTGTCCGCAGTAACTCAGTTGGTTTAGAGCGTTGGAACGGTATTCCAAATACGCAGGTTCAAATCTTGAATGTTTGATTTATTATTTCTCATATATTCAAATTAAAAATAACTTTGTTAATTGAAAATGTGTCTTTTGCAACGGGAAACATAATTGATAAGGATAGGAATAACTTTTTCATAAGGTCTTCCTCAATTAAAAAAAATAAGTTCGGCAATCGCCCGAGGGGTGCTTCCAAGAAGTTGATATAAAAATACTTTACACACCTCTGCATTATTATATCAACATAATGTATCAAGGAACTTGCGTTTAAAGCAAGAAAATAATCCCAAGGGATTTAAAGTTGTATGGAAATCCTTAATAGCCCAAGGGTTATTATGTGATTTGAATTTGGAATGTCATGTGAACTACTAAGAATAGTATATTAGGCAACGAGGGAATAAAGCAGTGTCTAACGTCACGGGCAGCATATTGAATCCTGAGCGGAATGAAGGATTCTAGGATTAATTCCCGAGCGCAGCGAGGGAATTAAATCTTTAATTCCTGAGCGAAGCGAGGGAATTATGACAAGAATCCTGAATGTAGCGAGGGATTCAAGTCTGCCCAAGGCGAAGACACATTTATTCCCGAGGAGCATACTATATTTTACACACCTACTGCACAGATTACTTAGACGGTGGCAGGCGTCTGTAAGATAATAAAGCTCAGAAATATACCTAATCATGTAATATTGATACATAAATAAATATTGAAAACATACCAGAAGCAACAGATCCGAAAGTCAATTCACACTCACTGAACTACACTTCACGTTCACAATCCACTACCTACGTATTTTTCCAAAAAACGAATTGATCGTATTTAACATATTCAACATAAATAACAAAATACGATAAAATACTAGTCACAATGTCTTCTGGAGTCAAAATATTAATTTCACTCGACAATTTACGAAATGGAAGTAATAATCAATGAGAGAAAAACTTTTGCAAAATCAAACCGCGTTTTCTTTTTTTTAGTTTCTTTTTTTTATACAAAGCAAAGAGCACATACAGATAACTAGTCATACAGCCTTTTTACACTCGCCGGGAGGCGCAGAAGGCGAGTGTGGCAACAGTTTTAATACACACACAGCCATATATTTTTTTTCTGAAAATTATGGTACCGCTATTTGTCCACGTGCCATCTAAATTTATTAATTGATAAAAAAAAATCGTATTATTTTGTAAATCGATCACACCTACATCATCCCTATTCATAGGTACCAAAGAGGATATAAAATCACTACGTTTAAGAGGCGGCACTTCCATACTAAAATCGGGATTCAATTTTTTCAAGTGTTGGTTCCTATCCTGTACCAATGATGGAATCATTTTCATGCAAAACATCACAATTTTTTTTACTATGGTGTTTCCAAACTTTGAAACTTATAATTAGTAAAGCAAATATAAGTACTTATGCACCGTAGAAAAGCTCTCACCGTTGCTCAGGTGAAATCAGTCACCTACTACGAAAAATTTGACAGTACTATCCTATCATATTTTTTTTTAAAGAGTCTTGGTGTGGAAACAAGTCTTTCAGCCGAAATCACTTCACAGTTAGTTTTTCATGTTTTAAGTTGGTTGACAGTTGATAAACACAAAAACACTGAGTTCACTTTCCTTGGCTTGGATGCGCCAGTTAGAGAGCATTTTTAACACCGTCGCATAAAATAAAAGCAAAATAAACCTCTAAAACGGTAAACGATACACAAAACGAACTACTAGGGCGAACTAAAGTAAAAAGTTACCAATTTAGTCACACCTGCTTGTTTGAAATAAAACTTACAATGTAGAGAGGGTTGTTTTGCATTCCAAATTCTCAGGGAACACGTTTTGAGCAGAACAAAGGTACCTAGACACTAAATTGAAAATAAAATATGTACCTACCCTCATGTTCGTATAGCAACTGAAATAAAAATAAAATCTTGTATAAAGGATAATCCCAGCACGTACACCAAATTTCCCGGCTCTTAAACTCACCTCAATTTCCACAAGAGAGCAAACGTGAAAATGACGGGCGTGGCATGAAATTTTATTTATTTACACACATTACACAAGTAAACAAGGTTTTTTGGTGATTTATTCATTCAACTCAGTGCTCCCGGAACACGTTTTGACAGCCAATTTGTTTACGTAAATCAGACGTGTGGTATGGGAGCAAGAAGAATTGCTCCCCGGAATAAATGGTAGCAGCACTCAATATCAGGCAAGTGCCTGTAATGTACTTATCTCATATATACGTACATATAATCACGCCTTTATCCCGAATGGGGAAGGCAGATCGTAAACGACCAAAGAAAAGATCGTTCCGCCACGTCTGACAAGTTTTGAGGGCAATTTTAGAATGAAATGTGTATCGCTATAGTGACAGGTTGTCAGCCCATCGCCTAAATTGCAATACACTGAAACCCCTCGAATCCCTTAGCTGGTTTTTACAGCATGCCCGGGAAGAAGTGCAGCTGGCATATTCTATGTTTTTCTTTCACTCCCAGTCCGACATGGAAGCAACTCCCAGTCCAACATTGAAGTACTTACTTATCTCAGTTAACTTTAATTTTTTATTTAGTCTGCAGTGACAACATTTATTTGACAGTTTCTCGCTTGTATGAAACTAAAATATAAATATAGGATTTAGAAACGTTTAACATTTTGAAAAATCTTTCAGCCATGAAATTGAATAAGTTTCCCAATTAAATTAACTACCGGAAACATCTGAAAAGAACTCTCTGTCAAAACATCCGCAAACCAAGTAGTATCCTATAAAAAACCAGTCAGATTCATACCTATTTATATTTTTGTATGTAGATTTGTTAACCAAAAATACATTTAAAAAATGGAAATAAAAGGCATGTTAGCTAAAATCCAGAGAGAGCGTGTATCAACGCAACGCAACGCAGGATTTGAAACTAATCTTTAAAACAAAACATGTAAAATATAGGAGGTAAATTCAGCAACAAAAACAGAGAAAAGGCAGGTAGCTATTTTTTTTTTTGACAGTAAAATTAAGATTTCTCTCAGTTCAGGTCGTAGGTGCTTACAGTTCCAGCAGAAATAAGAGATTGAAGGAATAGAGAATGATGTTGGCGTTTTTTTTTTCTCTTGTAAGCGTTGCGCGTACAATTATCTAGCTATCAAAACAAGCCTTGCACAGATAAGTAGTTGATGATAATAAGAGTATTGTTACCGAATGTTGCTTCCATTTCCATGCTGGACTGTGAGTGATAGAAAAACGTAGAATGTGCCAGCTGCATCTCCTCCCGTGCATGCTGTAAAATTCAGCTAAGGGAATCGAGGGTTTCAGTGTATTGCAATTTAGGCGATAGGCTGACAACCCGTCACTATAGCAATATACATAATCATCATCTGTATTAGCCCTCAAAACTTGTCAGACGTGGCGGAAAAACCAATATTTAGGTAGTTTTTGCTCTGCCTACCCCATTAGGGATACAGCCGTGATTTTATGTAGGTATGTATGTTACCAAATTTCGGCCCGAAGATTTATAAAGTTAGATTACTAGGCTGTCATAATATATCGCATACGCGCGTCACACAACTTATTCTGCTGTACAAAATACATCCAACGTTCCGACGACCATATACATGGGAACCATTCGAATCGGCTTAGGTACGTGCGAATATCGGTACAAATACATGCAAACACGGATTAAAAAAGATTTAGACCAATTTGATTGGGTTCCCGGAGTATTTTTGATACCTATACACGTATTTTCGGTACGCAAAAGTATTTGATCCGCTTTCATGCGCTAATCTTGTTAAATTATTAACTCTGTTACATATCTGAACTTCAATCAAATAAAAGGAACTTTTTTTTTAATTTTTGTTGGTACTAATAAATAAATTCGAAAACTACTGAAACCGTTTTTACATACACTTTTCATCTCTTGTGATACAGACTATGCTTAGTGCAGGGTCGACTGTTTTGTCAGTTTCCATCTTGGTTTCTATGCAGTACTTGGATTTGTACCTACAAAGTTTTGAAAGAACGAGTTTTCAGCCTAGTTTCAACCGAATTTTTTATCCTAATAGTTTCACAAGTGTATAGTCATTCCTTTATCTCTTGCGGGGTAGCCAGAACGTCATCAGCCAAGTAAAAGGCAATTTCATCACTGATGACAAATTATCACACTAAAACCTGTTTTATTTCAACCGGAAATGTTCGCGAGTTTTCATTCAGACAAATGTTTTATCGTAGTTTTGTTGGTGTAGGTCATTCATTCCTTTATCTCTTACGGGGTAGCCAGAGCATCAACAGGCCTTTTTTGCCAACTCAAACAAATTATTGCACTAAAACCTAATTTATTTCAACCGGAAATGTTCGCGAGTTTTCAGCCTAGTTTCAGCCAAATGTTTTATCCTACAGTTTCATTGGTGTATAGTCGTTCCTTTATCTCTTGCGGGGTAGCGAGAGCATCAAAAAACATTTTCGCCAACTCTGACAAAACCTGTTTTATTTCAACAGGAAATGTTCGCGAGTTTTCAGCCTCGTTCCAGCCAAATGTTTTATCCTACAGTTTCATTGTTGTATAGTCGTTCCTTTATCTCTTGCGGGGTAGCCAGAGCATCAACAGACAGTTTCGCCAACTCAAACAAATTATTGCACAAAAACCTAATTTATTTCAACCGGAAATGTTCGCGAGTTTTCAGCCTATTTTCAGCCAAAATGTTTTATCCTACAGATTCATTGGTGTCGGCATAGTTAGGTTCATAAAACATCTCGCGACGGCGAGTAAATGTAATGTTTTCATTCTGCCACCAGCCAGAAACAGACTGTCGCTACAAACGGATTCAGTATCAAATCTGTTTCAATTATACAGGGTCTTTTTTGTGGTACTAAAATTTAAAGGTGAATAGAAAATAAGCAAATAGACACAGTTGAAGTTGCTACCTTCGGCACCTTATAGATTAGGTAGATATCTTTATATTATATTTGGTCTCACTCCCTCTTTTATTAAACTTGCACTAAAGGTTAAAATACCATGCTTATAATTGATTTCCAAAATTTTATCTAAACTTTTAGATCCTTTATCGCACATCCTTTATTACCTACACAAATGTATTTCTTTAACGAAAGAAGTACTTTTTAGAATTTAAATAAGTACTACATCAATCTTAACTTCCAGGCATAACTGGAAGTGATAAGAAATTTTGACGCATTAAGACCCTTTATATCGTGCCACATTTTTCACGCGCATGTATGTTTATTAATAGTCGTTGAAAAAAACAGCATTTTCTAAATACCTAAACATCGGAAGATAAAATTAATCCGTACAGCTGTCGTGAACTCGTTACGAATTACTTTACAGCCGGTAAAAAAAGACTTTTGATTCTAAGGTTCATAGAAGAATTTTAGTACTAAGGTACCTATGAGTATCAGATAAACCATGGGTAAACCACTAGTATGTTTATACTTGTACAAATAGAGTACCTATACTACCTATACCTACTTCTTTATTTTCTGTTTGTCTTGACAAGTCTTACGAGTAAGACAAAGTAAAGAAGGATAGGTATTTCTTTCCAGTAACACACATCGCAGAAAACCATAATAATGTTGAAAACCATAATAACCAAATGTAATTAATAAAGCTCAAGATTGAGAAGTATTTTTAATGCACAGAGTTTGTCTTCAACATCCTTTCAAAATCGAAAATAGCAATTAGGTATCTCGAGAAATATAAAAACATAATTAAAGCCTTTTCAGATAATCCTCGTTATAAGTAATTCTATTTTTGTTTAGTATAAGTACTTTCTAATTTACCAGTATGGTAAATAAAATATCGCACGCAAACGACAAAAAAATAAGGCCGATGGTACATCGATACCAAAATATATCTCTCTATAAGCATCCCCCACCTTTGTTCGAAATTACTTAAAGCAAGGTGTATACTTTGTACCGAATTAGAGGGATAAATACAAGAGTTTATTGACC